>RJWM01029412.1:0-24328 GCA_004363535.1 Dasyprocta punctata
TGGACTTCCCTTGATTGCCTATGGCAGTGATTATGGAACTTGCTGAGGGAGAGGAAGCAGACACATGCAGCAGGACATGTACATCTATCAGGTTGCATTAGCAAATGGAAGTATGTGTTTTGTTTTATTTTGTTTTGTTTATTTGATTTTGCTATCTGGATCCTACCATGTCTATTGGTATACCATACAATTCCCTGGAATATATTTATATACCCTGCATTAGTGCAAAATATCATAGTGTTGTTCACCTTATGAAATAATTATTTCTCACAGTTCTGAAGTCTAGGGAACCTAGCACTGAAGCACTGGAAGCTTAAATATTTAATGATACAGAGTTTACATGTGGTGACTTTTAACTGAGTTCTCCCAAGGCAGTCTTTGGCCTCTCTTTCACTTGTATATATGTCATCATTTTTTTCTCCAATCAGATTTTATTGGTACATTTTAGATATATATAATGATCACATTCATCATAGAGAATTTGTACCTGTACATGATATAACTTGTTTCTTTTTTTCCCCATTCCCCTATCCTCCCTTTAATCCCTCCTCCCTTCCCCATTTACAAAAGCTTTTTTTTTTTCCTATTTTTTCCTTTTCTCATTTTTTAAAATTTTCCTTCTTTCCTGTTTGCCTCCCTCCCTTGTTCCTCTCCCCATTTGAATATTTTCTTCCTATTTCACAATACCTATTATACATTTTGGTCATTATTTACACTTTTAGTTTTTGATACTAGAGAAATAATGTGATATTTGCGTATATGTGTCTGATTTCACTTAAGAGAATAGTCTCAAGGTGCATCCATTTACCTAGAAATGTCTTGAGCTTATCCTTATGGCAGAGTAGAACTCCATTTATACAATACAACCAAATCTTTATCCCTTCACAAGTTGGTGGGCATTTCCAAGATTTGGCTATTACAGACTCTGACTATATAAACATGGGTGTGCATATATTGCTGTGTTATGATGCTTTTAATTCCTTTGAGAAGATACAAAGAAGGGGAATAGCAAGGTCAAAAAGAACCTTTAGTCCTAGTTTTTTGAGGAATCTTCACAATGACTTCCACAGGGGCTGGGCCAGTCCACACTCTTACCAACAGTGGAGAAAGGTTCTGTTTTCCCTGCAGCCCCTCCAGCATTTGTTGCTCATTGATTTCTTGATAATAGCCATTCTTTCTGGGGTGAGATGGAATTTCAGCATTGTTTTAATTTGCATGTCTCAGGTGATCAGTAATGTTGAACATTTTTTCATGTATTTATTTGCTATTTGAACTTCATCTGAGAAGTGGGCATTCATCTCAGATGCCCATTTTTGGATCGGGTCTTTAAATTTGGGGCTTCTGGTGTTTTGTTTTGTTTTGTTTTGTTTTGTTTTAGTTCTTTATATATTCTAGATAGTAAACCTTTACCCCCACTGGGTTGTCTTTTCACTCTATTGGCGGTTTCTCTTGCTGTGTAAAAGCTTTTTAATAAGATGAGATCCCAATTATTGATTCTTCATGATAGTTCCTATATGACTTGGGTTTTGTTCGTAAAGTCTTTGCCTACACCAATGTCTTCAAGAGTTCTACCTATTCTATTATCCAGCAAACAATATTTTACTTTAACTATTTAGGTTTTTGATCCATTTTGATTTTAGTTTAGTGCATGGTGAAAGATATGGGTCCAATTTTAATCTTCAGCATGTGCAGGGCCAGTTTTTCCAACACCGTTTATTAAAGAGGCTATCTTGCTTCCAGTGGATGAATTAGGCACCTTCATCAAAGATAAGGTGGCTAAGTAGCTCTGGAGTTGTGTCTGCATCTTCTAATCTGTTCCATTGATCCTCGGGTCTGTTTTTTTGCCAGTGCCATGCTGTTTTTATCATAGTAACTTTGTAGTATAATTTTTAAACCTGGGATTGTGATGCCCTCTGCCTTGCCTTTATTGCCTAGAATTCATTTTGCTATTCTAGGACTCTTGTATGTCCTAATGAATTTTAGAATTGTTTTCTGTAATTCTGTGAGATATGCTGTTGGAATTCTGATTGGAATTACATTAAATCTGTATAACAATTTTGGAAGTATAGCCATTTTCATTGTATTGGTTCTTCCTACTCAAGGGGAAGGGATATCTTTCCAATTTCTGATATCTTCTTTGATCTCCTTTTTCAGAGTACTATAATTTTCAATATAGAAGTCTTTTACTACCTTCATTAGATTAATGCCTGGGTATTTAATTCTTTTGTATGCTACTGTGAAATGTGTTGTTTCCCTAATTTCTCTCTCAGTGAGTTTGTTGTGTATAGGAATGCTATTGATTTTTGAATGTTGACTTGGTATCCAGCTATGCTGCTGAATTTGGTTATTAAACCTAGAAGTCTTTTGGTGGAGTTTTTGGGGTCTTCTATGTAGAGTATGATGTCATGTCTGAATAATGATAATTTAATTTCTTCTTTTCCTATTGTTATTCTTTATTTCTTTCCCTTGTCTAATTGCTCTGGCTAAAGTTTCCAGAACTATATTCAATAAGAGTAGTAACATGGATATCCTTACCTTTTTCCTGATTTTAGTATGAAAGCTTTTAGCTTTTGTCCATTTAATATGATGTTTACTGTTGGTTTGTCATAGATGGCTTTTATCAGATTAAGACAAACACTATTCCAATTTTCTGTAGTGTTTTTGTCATGAGTGGGGTTGGACTTTGTTAAATGTTTTTTTCTGTATGTATTGAGATGAACATACAGTTTTTGTCCTTGGCTTTGTTAATATTGGCTTCGTATTACATGTATTGATTTGTGTATGTTGAACCATCCCTGCATCCCTGAGATGAATCCTACATGGTCATTGTCTTAGTTACTTTTCTCTGATTGCTGAAACAAAATACCTGATGCCCAAAATTAGGGAAGGAAAGGTTTTTTCCTTACAATATTGGAGGTTTCAGTCTATACTCAGCGGGCTGCAAGCCAGAGTGGTGTGGCTAGGGGGCAGCCCTTCATGGCCACTGGAAGCAGCAAGGTACAAACTGGCAAGAGAGAGGACATGCCTTCCTTCCGCACTTACACTGTATGTCAGCTCCACCCCTGGGCGGGTACCACACTCACACCACCAATCCCAGTGCCAGACAACAAATGAATCACAAATGCCAGACTCAGCCCTGTCCCTGATTACATGAGGCTTAAGTGGGGGCGATCCGAACACACTACAACAGTCATGTTGCATAATCTTGATGATTTGCTGTTTTCTGTCTGTTAGTATCTTACTGAGGTTGTATTTATGTTCATTAGGGAGGTTGGCCTCTAGTTCTCTTTCTTAATTGAGTCCTTCTCTAGTTTTGCCATCAGATTAGTTCTTACTTCCAGGAATAAATTTGGCAGTATTGCTTCTCTTTCAATTTCATTAAGTAGTTTGTGCAGTAGTGGTAGTAGGTCTTCTCTAAATTTCTTATAGAATACAGCAGTGAATCCATCAGGAACTGGACCTTTCTTTGTTAGTAGGTATTTAATTACATTTTCAATTTCATTGATTGATACTGGTTTATTTAGGATATTTATATCTTCATTCAACTTTGGTAATCCATATATATCTAGGACTGTCCAATTTTTTGCATTTTCTATCTTATTATAATACAAGTTCTCAAAGTAAGTATAGATGATTCTGAATTTCTTCACGATCCATTGTGATTTCACCCTTTTCCTTCCTAATTGTGTGGGTTTGAGTCTTTATTTTGATAAGGTTGGCTAAAGGTTTGTTGATTTTATTATCTTTCAAAGTACCAACTTGTTGATTCATTGATTCTTTATTGCTGTGGTGGATTACCTAATGGTCAACTTGTAACACCCAGTGCTGGGTATGGAAGGTCCACCTGAGGATTGTTGTGAACAGCAGAACTGGAGGGGAAGGTAGTGCACTGTTGATTCTCCTGGAGAAGCTTGTCATATTGGTTTTACTGATATAAATTCAGCTGTTCTCATCATTGGAAGAGTACAGGACCTTGCTGTTGCTGAGAATGGCTGCAGTTCTTTTGTCAGAGGAGCTCTGGTCCTTTGAACTTTGCTTCCTGTCTCCAGTACAGATCCCTCAACCTGCTGGCACAGATCTTTCATCCTGCTGGTGCAGACTTTCTGGCTTCCACCACTAATCTTTGGTCCTTCTCAGCACAGAGCTTTGAAACAGACTTGCATGAGACATTGTCATGGATTCTGGGCCTCCAGTTGGATTCGTGGTGGGTGGAAGGGTATTGCCATGGCTCTAGGTCTTCAGCTGGACTCATGTGGGACATTGTCATGTGATCCAGGCTTTCAACTGGTGTGTGGGTAGTTCTCCTGCACTCTTTTACATTTGACTCCCAGGGTGAATATTATAAAATAATCCTATAAATTATGCATCCTATATTAAATCCATTCCTCTGCAAACCCCAACTACAACAGGGAACAATCCATGAGGAAGAGATAACAATCATAAATGTATATGCAACAAACACCAGTGCACCCAACTATATAAAACAAATATTAATGAACAGGAAAAAAATCAAGTGAGCACTAATACAGTTGTAATGGAGAATCTCAATACCCCACTGTCACAAATCGATCAACTAGACCAAAAAACAAAACAAAACAAACAAAAAAACAGCAATGAAACATTAGAACTGAACCAAGCTTTTGAACAAATGGACTTAATATATGTCTACCGAATATTCAACCCCACATTATCAGAATACACATTCCTCTCAGCTGCACAGTGGACATTCTCTGAAACAGACTGCATCCATGCTTAAGTAAATGCAAAGGAATTGAAATTATCCCATGTATATTATCAGGCCATAGTGCAATAAAATTGGAAATCTATGGCAAGAGAAACCACAAGAACTTCATAAACACATGGAGGTTAAATACCCTCCTGAACAACCAATGGGTCACAGATGAAATTAAAGAAGAAATTAGCTTCTACAATTAAATGAGAATGACAAGGCAATTTACCAGAACTTACAGAATACAATGAAAGCAGCCCTACTAGGGAAATTTGTACCAGTGAATGCCCATATTAGAAAAACAGTGAGCTCAAATACACAATTTAATGTTAAGCCTCAAGCTTCTAGAAAAAGAAGAACAGGTCAAGCCCAAAGCTCAAATAAGGGAGGAAATCATAAAGATCAGAACAGAATTTAATGCAATAGTGGCTAAGAAAGCAATTGTATCAGTCAGTGTTTTACTCAAGAAACAGATATAACATAAGAGATACTAATGTATAAGAAATTACAAGATTGGTTTACAATCAGCCAAGGATTTGGATGAGGAAGTGTGTAGAGAGTTTCTTCACACTGGAGGTTGAAGTTTTTAGTCCAAGGTCTGGAACTGACTGTAGTGTTCCATGAAAGTCCATATCAGGAGGCTGGCTGGGTCTGCACTGTGATCCTGGAGGCAAAATCCAAGCTGAAGGTGAAGACTGGAGCTCCTGGAAAGAACAGAAGCCAGTCCATCTTTCCTCATTTCCCTTTTACACTGACCATGCAACAAGCTGCCCTAGGGTGGATTCTCTACAACCTAGGGTGCAGATAGCTGCCTTATGGCAGGTCCTCTATACCCTAGGTTGTAGAATTGCTGAGCTGACTTAGGCTTGTAAACTTCTCAAATTGGCACAATCAACCACTACATTCCATTTACTTGGAAAGACTGACTGGAGGTGGGAAACAAGACAGAAACCAGAATTCCTTCAAAGAAGATGAAGGGCATGTGTAACTCATAAAAAGCACTCGCTCCATGTAAGCCTAAGACTCACAGTCCCCTTAACACCCTTAGAATTAAGGAAGTGACTGCTCAAATCTACATGGTGCAGGGTATAGGCCCCCTGTACTACACAAAGAAAATCAATGGTAGGCACACCAGGCCCACCAGAAACTTTAAGTTGCCTAGCAGGACTCAGTCCGTGACAAAGGGTCCCAACTTTAGTGTCAGCTGGCAGCCCACCCACCACATTTTAGGCAACTAGGCCAAAGCCAGTATTGCTCGTCTGCTTGCCACCTCCTTTTGGCTCAGCTCAGTTCCACACTCTTTAAGAGGTGTGGAGAGTCACATCCAGTGAAAGCAGAGTTCCACACTATGAAGATCATAAATAAAATATAACCACAACAAATTCCTACCCCCTGGAAAGTCAGGAGCATTTTGCTCCACTGTCCGGTTATCTTCCAAAAATCATCAAAGCAGGCACTCATACCAGGGATCTGTCTCATGCACCCAACCAAAGAAGACAGGGAGCACACCTTCATGAGTAGGAAATTCTGTTAATATATGGTGAGGTCTTCTCAGATCTGATGATTTTTCTGGGATCGGCTCGTTTTTCATGGCTAGCTTTCCAAATGGTACCATGAATAAATTCACAGGTACATTCCACTCTTTTTTGCACAATGATCAAAAAATTGCGAGCATGTGGTTCCCATGGCTAGTGAAAAACAGCTACATTTATTAAAGGTCATAGGAAAATGTGCTTATGGCAAGTTTGTGCCAATAAAAAATGAGGCACAAAAGGAATAGTGCTAAGATGACAGGAAGGCAAAAAGCACTGCACAAAGACTGCGCACAGCCCACAGAATTCAATGATACGCAGTTATATGCAGATACCTTACTGACCCTGCAGTAAGATTGACAGGAATGATTGGCTGGGTACTGATTTTGGGGTTCTCAACATGTAAGCCTATGCCAGAATTTATTCTCAATTGCATTGATCAAATGTGCAAATTTTTGATCCATTAGTAAGTTTCAAGTAAGGTAAAGATGAGTGAGGGTTAGACCAGGAATTCCAACATGCATGTGCTCTCACATAATACCTCAGAGGTTACCTAGATTTTTGTTTTATTATTTTTGATGTGTTTTAGGACAGTGCCATGATAAATGACTGTAGGGTGCTGCTTAAACTAAAATGGGTGAAGGGGAGCTAATCCTTCACTGCCACTGCAACTGCACTGTTTCAGTATTGTCTAGAAACATTACTAACTAGACATGTTGCATCGGGGTTTCATGATGAAGCAGGTATTGGAGCTGTCTTTTCCACCATTTGAATGTAAGGCAGGAAAAGCCACCCATTTGAAGACCTGACAGGGTACTCTATAAAGTATAACACTCAGTGAATTTCTCTGACCAGGAAGCGTCTTGTTTTGTGGCAGGACCAGTCTGTCCAGTACTATATTCAATTGGAGGTTTAAATCTATTCTACAGAGACATTCAGCTTCATCTTTTTCTTTTTCTTTTGTTTTTGTTTTTGTGCTATTTGTGAACTATTTGGGTTTAAGTCCTTCCGAGGCTTCTTTATGAGCCAATCTGTAGTTTCCCCTTCTAGAAATATTTCTCTCATAGAAAAGTTTGAAGAATTTTTAAGGTATTAGAAATGCTGGGGTGTGTTTGGAGAGTTCTGTTGTGATTTACTCTGAATGAAAAGAATTTGTGTTACTTCCTAGCTCTTCAGAATCATGTTAGTTACCTGTGACTTATGAAAGATTGATTTTATTATGATACAACATGGCCTGTATAACAAAAAGTTCCCTCAGATTTCATGTAACTGTTTTAGAGAAAATATTAAGGAGTAACTTCAGCCATAATAATATCCATAGCTGCTTTTTTTAAAAACCTACTTCTGGATTAGTGACACATGCAAGCCAAAGCCTTCTATACTCCCTGACCATGCAACTACTTGGACTATGTTGGTGATTGGCTCATTAGGGTTTTAATTCTCTATTATTTTGGCTAATAGACCTTGGTTTATTTTCAACTTGTAACCGAATGGCATATCCTGTGGAGATTCTTTCCAAGTTCTGAACAAAGAATTGCACCAGACACAGTGAAAAGGATGTGAAGGTGGACATTTATTGAAGGTGGAACAGAGGTGTGGTCTATAGGTTGTGTAAGGCCATTAGAAAGCCTCACAGTTGTCACAAAGATAAGGAAAAGGGATTTTTGTTTTCAAGTATTCTGGTTTGGTTTCTCTCGTATTCAAACAAAACACTGGGACAGTTGTCCCATCCAAAACCACATGGTGTCATGCCAGATTTAAACTGTCCTACTGTTACTGGGTAGTCTTCTTCGAGAAATAGTTCTCCAAATAAATGTTGCTGAGTTTGAGGTGCTCACTTCTTGGTTTCCAGGTTCTTCTCATCTTGAACAAAGAATTGAACAAGACAAGAAAAACTGAACAAGACAAGACAAGCAAAAGTATATCTGAAAAGTGAAAAAGGTACAGGAGAAACTGGCTCTGTATAGTGTGCTTGGGAACAAAAGAGGAAAAATAAAAGTAGAGGACACAGAGTGAGTGACTCAGGGAAGTCATAGTCACACACTTTCAGAGGCATCCCTTGTCTTTATTCAGTCTACACATTGGGAACCCATGAGAAGTGGGCTTTGGAACTATTTGCTGTGTGCCCTCAGACCTAGTTAACCGATTCTGCTTATGGCCCCAACCAGCTTTGCAATGCCCTGCCTTCCTGCCTCACTACTGATGGTGAACTGGAATTGGGGGCCAGAATAAACTTCAGCAGGGCACATGAAATGCAGCACACTCCCTATCAAAGGGAGTTGAAGCCAGTCTATTAAGCTCCTGAGTTTTGTAGAATTTAAAATGCAAAATAACCATTTTTTACTTTAAAATCCCAATTTTCTTTAAACTCACTTGCTGAGTAACTGCATTGCAGAGGCTGAGTCTGATTGGCCATTTTAAATCCAGAGAGCCATCTGTGACAGTTACTGCTAAACAATTTAAACAATGCCTGTGCTCCACTCATCCTAAAAGGTTTCAAGGCAACAGGCCACTCAAGAATTCCATGTCTGTGATTTTTCTCCTGGAGAAACCAGGAGTCTATTTTCTTCTTATTCCCAGTGAAAATTCTCCAAAATTTTCCTTTTGATTTGATACTTCATTTGTGGATGTTTGAACTTTGTTTGTATAAAATTAACTAGTTCACTGTAATCAGTGCCAAATTTTAAGTAAGGGATTCAAAATATCAGTTTTGGGCTGGGGATTTAGCTCAATGGTTCAAGCGCTTGATTGGTAAGTGCAAGGTCGTGAGTTCAATCTCCGGTACTAAAATAATTAGTTTTTGGTTTGTTTTTTGTACATTATTTAGAAATTCTGAAGACATTTTGGGTCCTTTGTTCTGCAACTGTCCTCTGGGTTTGTATGAACTTTCATATAATCTACCCGGTTGTTTGTTTAATGTGCCCCAGCCCTAATCTCATATGTCACTTTGTTTTGATAAATTTGTCAAAACTTCTATGTGCTAGAGATATTTGTGCATCCTGCCAATTTCATCAACTAATAAAATGAAGAAATTTGACTACAGGTGACTTACATTTGTGTTTTCCATGGGATGTGTTGTTCCTGAATGGGCTTATTTTCTCCTACATTACAAGGTTTGAGCCGTAGAGAAAGAATAAGATATGTTAATTCTGACCAGCTATGTCTAAATTTTAGCAGAATGACAAGTGTCTCAAAACCTTAATAAACAGATATTTTAGTTGACTAAGAACTGTAAGGTAGAGAAAAGCTTTGTAAATTCAAAATCTGATTAATTGAGCAAGCAATATCCTTTGAGATGTATGTGGGTGGTGTTTTTTTTTTTTTTTTTTTGGTACAAGGGATCGAACTCATGACCTCATGCTTACCAGGCAAGTGCTGGGGCCGCTGAGCTAAATCCCCAGCCCTGAGATGTGTATTGTCACCTTGCTATAACCAGTAGTCCTACTTTTGGACATGCAAATTTAGGATTAAGTATTGTTTAGAATCCTAAAAAGGAAATCATACCATTAGTTTAACTTTTTAAAACCTAGTAAATAATAATTTGTTTTGTGTGTGTTAGCATGCATAAGACTATTGTATATTGTGTATCTGCGCACTTGTGTTTGTACATCATGTGGACCTTATCAGATTATTGTAAAATTGAGAAAGGCAAGTAATTAAGAAACCATAAGGCATAGTGTGAATAGCCTCAAGTCACCAATCTAAAGAAACAGATTGGCAAAATGGATCAAGAATCAGTATCCAACAATATCCTGCATACAAGAAACACATTTAACTCAGAAGGAAATCTATGGCCTGAAAGTTAAGGATGGAAAACAATGTTTTATGCAACAGGAACCTGGGAAAAAAGCAGGGGTATCTAGTCTGTTTGGAGACAATGTGAATTTTGAGCCAAGATCAATCAAGAGAGACAAAGAATGCCACTACATACTTATTAAATGAACAAGCCAAGAGGGAGAGATAAAAATTATATACATACATATATCCAGCACACTTAACTATATAAACAAACACTAATGGATATGAAAAATCTGGTAAGCACTAATAGAGTGATAGTGGGGAACCTCAACACCCTACTGTCTAATAGATTAGACAAAAAAATCAACAAAGAAATACAAGAACTGAACCAAACATTTAAACAATGTATATCTATAATGTGTATGTACAGTGTCCCATCACAGAACAACAAATTAAACATTCTTTTCAGCAGCACATGGGACTTTCCTCGAAATATACCACATACTAATTCATAGGACATTCTTAAGTAAATGCAAAATAATTAAAATTATCTCATGGTCACTGTCTGATCATAATGCAAAGAACTTGGAAATAAATGGCAAAAGAAACCAAAAACTGCATGAACACATTAACTAATATCCTTTTGAAACCAGAAATTTTAGAACTGATCTTTTCCACATCCCACTGAACAATTCTCTCAAGGAAACATTGTTCTCTGGCACACAGGCTATATTTTGAACAGAGACCAACACCAATTCTATCATTTGGAGGTTCACTTTCTCTTCTGAACTCAAATGTATTTTGCTTTCTGGACACCAAGATATTCTGTCTCAAGAAACAGTAGGCACAAAATTTAATACTGACACTACCTAGATTTACTACAATTCTGACAAATTCAGAACCCTTTCCTACTACAGTGCCTGAAGTGCAGAACCCAGTTGAAAGCATGTAATACTTCATGAATCATCATCCTGAAGTTATCAAAGGGTAGAATAATGAGTCACTGGATATAAAAGTACTTATGATAAAAACAGACAGACATTTCTACTATTCAGCATTGTATGATAGTTTTAGATTTTATACTCCAGAATATGGGAAAATGACCATTGTTTTGAAAAAATATCCTTGAGGTAATTTCTATTTTGACATCTCAAATTTTCTGAACTATTATCAAATTTATAGATAGACATCTATAGTAGGAGAATGGATAGTTGTATTCCAGATTGTTCTTCACATATTCTAAATAGACAAAAATTGCAATATTCTGGGTATGGTTCTAGGTGGCATCTTGGTTTATACTCCGGGCTGGCCTTGAACTCACTATGTAGCCCAGACTGACCTCGACCTCATGGCAATCCTCTTGTTTTAGTTTCCTGAGTTTCAGGACTACAGCCATGTGGCACTACCCTCAGCTAACTTTCTGGATACCAAAACTGCTTCTGATGCTTAATTTAACCAAGCATAGTGCTCTTGGTAAATAGAAATGATAGTAAAACACCCACACTACCTAGGGTTGGTGGTTAAAACCTGCAATCATTTCAGTCTGGGAGGATGATGCAAAAGTTCACAGATTTCAAGCCCACCATCTACAACAATGAGATCTGGTCTCAAAACTAAAAATAAAAGAATAGAAAGGTTTAACTATAGATTACAGTGAGTGTCCTGTGATTAATCCTGCATACTTGCCCCATGCCATTTAGATAATGCCATTCAACTAATTTTTAACCAACAAACACAGATACAATTTTCTAATTTCCAATTTTCCCTAACAAAAAAAATAAGGCGAACTGCTCAATAGGAAGAGAAGGCTTAGTCTAACACTTTCTAAATTCATCTCTTTGCTTCAGCCCTGTGATGATGATGATGATTATTATTATTATTATTTTTTTTTTTTTTTTGCAGCACCAGGGATTGAACTCACAGCCTCGCTCCTGCCAGACAGGCGCTTAAGCTGCTGAGCCAAACTCCCGGCCCTGGTTTTTTGAGGCAGGGTCGCACTATGTAGCTCAGGCCGGCCTTACGCTCACGTTGTGGCCCATGCCGGCCTCGAACTCACAACGCTCTGCCTACCTCAGCCTCCTGAGTGCTGGAATTAAAGGCGTGCGCCACCACGCCCGGCTAGCCCTGTGATTATTTTAACCCACATTCAACCTAAGTCAGACTACAACCCAACTTTTAATGTCACCCTAAGAACATTCTGACCTCAAGGGAAAATCCTCTGGTTCAGGAGCTGAATTTGCCACTTTCCATCATTCCCTCCTTTGCCACATTGTATCCACTCCCCTGTGCTCTTCCCAGCACACCCTTTCTTAGCCTAACTATTGATGTGCTTGTAGACAGGCATTTGGGTCTTTACCTCTACTGCAGTGCTATTTTAATACAAAATCTCACCTCATTTAGCATTTCATTTTCTAAAACAACATCTGCAGATCATCCATGAACAAGAGCAGTTTGTAAGAAATTGCATGCATCACTCTACAAGTATTTAAAACATATTACACATGAGACTGTCTTACTTCAAGAAGATTCTCCGTGTGGGTTTGCAAGACTGCTTTCTGAAAGTTGTCCTTCGCAGGATCACATCCCTATTTCTTTCCTAAATAGATGACATCCCCTTTGACATACTTGGCAGATCTATTTACTTACATACTTTGTTGATTGGACTGCCTGCATTACTGTGGATATAGCACAGGCAATTAAACAAAACTTGCAGATGCTCTACTACAGAGGCTCATCTCTGGTAACATTAAACCTTTTTTCAGATTTTCATGGCTTTCCTAAACATCCTACAATTTTAGCCATGTGGCATAGTTTTTGGAAGTCTAGCAATTCATGTCATAACAGTGAGGCCTAGGCTTGAGGAGACATGTTGTGAGACCCCTTTTCCTAAACATTTACCAAATTTAACATCACCAGGAGGCTAAGCCACTCTCACATCTCTCAGACATAATACCCAACATCCACAATTTAAAGGAGGAGAATATGAGTTTGGCTCAAAATTTCTGTCCATGATTTATTGGCTCCAAGGAACAGACAGGATGGCAAAGGATGGGCAAAAACCCAGATATTCCAAACCAGCCACTCTTCATTGGGGGGGTACAATACAATGGGTGTATACAATATAGGAGGGGTTAGTGGTAGATTCAGAGGTTGATGACACTGCCGGGCAATGAATAATCCTTGGATGACTCAAGAAGGTGAAGATGATTTTATGCTAAGAAGGATCTTGCTCTGGAGTGTTCTTTCTTATTTTAGTAGTCTTAGTTTATTTAGTCTTAGTGAGTGGGAGAGGATGGCCCGTCCCAAAAGAGTTAATGGAAAATCTCAAAAGGGTGATACCATAATCTCAAACTTCCATTTATACTTTATGGAAGGATACAAAATTAGCCACTGTGAAATTATGCTACCCAATACTCAAGCAAAAAGATGAGTGATTTTTCTAAACCCCTGTGGGAGAACTGTGCAAGTATATTACTGTTTTTTTCTAGTAAGAGAATTTTTCCATTCAAGCAAAAAGATGAGTGATTTTTCTAAACCCCTGTGGGAGAACTGTGCAAGTATATTACTGTTTTTTTCTAGTAAGAGGATTTTTCCATTCAAAGGCAGACAGAAATTGAGGGTCTGGATGTAGGAGGATAGAAAAGAATGTGTTTTTTTAAATCTAAGACTGAGAACCAATCAACGCCCCCTGGAATTTGGTAGAGAATTGTATATGTATTTGCCACTAGTGAATGAATTGGAAAACAGCCTTGTTAATGAGGCAGAGATAAGAGCCCATTTCCCTTTATTTGTTTTGGGACCTATAGAAAGGAGACAGCTAGACCTATATTCCTTAAGGTGGCAACCCATGCATAAGGAAGAGACCCAAAATCCATACGATTCCTCTTGTGAGACTTTTATACAGTTTGGACAGATGTCAACATTTGTACCTTAGGGCAATACTGTCATCAAGAATACAGATATACAGAAGAAAAGTCCCCTGAGGGTTTTTTTTTCCACATTAAAGGCCCATTAACTTCTTAGAGACAAGGGGGTTGAGTCATGAATTCCCTTTGTATAATCCAAACTCCTATGAGGTAATGGCAGAAATGTCCCAAGCAAAATTATTTTAATCACTCATAGGCCATCTTGATGGTTTAACTGGTTATGGTTTGTGTCTGTATATTCTTCCAAAGCCTCATGCAGTCATAGGGGGTGAGATTTTTGGAGGCAGCTGAATCTAGAGTGTGTGATTGATTTGTAGTATAATGCCAAAACTAAAGGTGTGGGATTAAGGGTGAGGAATTGCTGGATAATTTCACTGATTTAGATTGGCACCACCCTAGTCCCAGCAGTCTGGATAAGATAAAAGGGGCAGAGGCTTGTTGCTTTTGCTCTTTTGCTGCTTTTACTATTTTCTGCCATCATGAACTTTTGACCCTCTGCTATGCCACCCTGTATTGCAGTCAGTTGATATACACTGAAACCCAACGAATTGTGAGCTAAATAAACCTTTCTTCTCTTTAACTTTTGAGCATCAGGTATATTGTCTTAGTAGTGAGAGAAAAGTAACTAAGACAGCTGGTATTTCCAGTCTCTTGATGACTATTTAACCAGAGTAAAACCGTATGTGAAAACATTTCTTGTATTTACTCTGATGAAAAAAGTACTAAGAACTAGGATGGCTTGGTTTTTATATACTCAGTTACTTTAATTAGCTTTTAAATATTAACTGTTGTTCTGCTCAGGCATCAGCCATAGGTATCCAACTTATCTGTATTTAAACAAGGAGCACAAAATTCAGGTGGCAATGGCCTTAGGAAAGGTCTTGAATGAGACCGAGACAGAGACAGAGAGAAACCAGTGTTGCACATGGGTAGCATTTTAGTGCCTTTTGTCTCTAGTGGTCAGATCAGCCAGCCACACAGCATGCTGTCATGGAGCAGGGGGCTTTAGGCTATATGGGATTCCCCCTTCCAGAGCTGTTCCTGCTGCTGAGGTTCACCTATTCAAAGTGGCTGGCACTAGTGTAGGCACCTTTATTTTGGCCCCATCCAGGTCTGTTTGGCTTGTCTGGTGCTCAATTCCAGCCAAAAGCCTTGGGAAAAAGACAAGTTTTTTTTCTTCTTGCCTCCGTATTTTTCTCCAGAGACACAATAACATGGTTATGCCCCACCAGGGCAACAGCATTGGCGAAGGGCCAGTATTTGCCCTGTATATACCCATATTTGCCCCGGGAGTTCACAGTCCTCCAGTTGTAGCTCTGTCCCCCAATGTTTTCCTGAATTTTTAAAGGGATAGTACACAATTTTTCTTTTCATGTTGGAAGAAAGAAAATGGTTCCTCTTTTGTTCTCAGAAGGCCATACACTGTTTAAAACCAGATACTTAGCTTGTGAGGCCAGTTATTTAGAAAAAAAGAAAAAAGAGGAAAAAAGATGGCAGCAGCTAGTGATGCATGCCCACATTAAAAGGTACACATAGTCATACAACTATTCAAATGGCAGCTGGCCACATGGCAAGGGATTATGGCTGCTGGCCATGTGGCAAGGTAAAGTTACAGTACTGTGGCCCAGAACACAAACTGAGAAAAAGCCATTTAAAAGCTACAGTAAGCACAGATAAGGCTAACTGAACAAAATATGCAACAAACAAATGCACAGATACCAAGTTGCATCCACAAAGTGAATGAAAGTGGCTAAAGAGAAAAAAATTATCTTCCCTTTCCCCATTTCCCGTGGTCTGAAAAGGAGCAAACAGTTCCCTATGCATCCTGAGAATAGTTTCTTGAATTTTCAGCTTAGAGGATAGAGTTAGGGAAAGGACAAAGAAAACACATAGTATTTTAGAAAGAAACAAAAAGTGCGCCCCTATGGGCCTTAGATTGGTCTCTGGTACCTGACCTATCACTCTCATGGCTGGTCATGCCAAGATGATTACTTTTTGGCTAGCCACCCTGAAACATTATCTTATGACTGACTTGCCAAAATGTTATCTCCTGGCTGGCAGTGCCAAAGTGTTGCTGGGTAGTGTTGTTGGATAGTTTCTTCAGAAATGGCTTGACAATTACACTTATTCCAGGTCCTTCTTGCCCTGAAAAAAGAATTGGATGAGACAAGCCAAAAGTTTACTTGAAAAGTGAAGAATGAAGGGATCACGAATACTGGCTCTGCTGAGTGATCTTGGGCCAAACGAGGGGAAAAAAAAAAAAAAAAAAGAAAGAAAAAGAAAAAAAAAAGAGAAAGAATAAAAATAACAAAAATAGAAGCATACTGTTTCCACTGTGTCTGGGAGACACAGAGTGGTCTACCATGAAGAACCAGTGAGCTCCACATGGCATCTGTGTGTTTATATATATGGTGCCCACATCTCAAAGGAACCTGCAAGAACTTCTACGTGCAGGGTCTTGGGAACTATTAGGTAATATCCTGGGATCTTATATTTGATAGATCCTGTTTATTTCTCCAGCCAGCTTTGTCATGCCCTAGATTCTACATCAAAAGAAAGAGAGTGATACTGAATTTTCTAAGTCATAGACCAAAGTTTGATGTAGAACAAATATTAGAGGACAGAGAAATAAACAGGCTCTTCTAACAACACTGTCAGTAATACTAACATGCAATGCCTAAGATTTGTAGTTGCCTGAGATTTGAGTTCATATAATGCTTATAGAGTGACATCTGTTGTGCCTCAAAATTTTCTTTATCAGTGAACTACATATATGCCAAGAATTTTTCAATGAAATGGAGTTTTTTCAGTATTTTAATAAATAGTGATATGCACAGCCTGATTTTTTAAAATGATCAGATGTTTTCTCTGTATGTAGTGGAAGCACACACTCCAAAGTCTTCACAAATGAAGGCTTTGCTCACTTAGACTTATCTTGAACTTGATCCATCTCAGGCATGTTTCATGTTGATATGGCACAATGCAATTCATCCATTCATTCATTCTTATGGGGAAGTCAGGCACCACTCTTACTGCATTCCAGGCCTCAATTCCTAGAGCAGGGGCATTCAGGATATTGAGGTACTTCTCTCCCTGGGGTTATGAACACAGAAACACACAGCAAGTGGTAGGTTGCTTTGTTCCTTGAGAGTGCATAATCACACATATGCAAACTGTCTTTGATCAGAAGAAACTGAGATACTCAAAAGTGTACAGCTGAGTTCCTTGCAGAAGCACCCAAAGCACAGGATACACTTAGGTTCGCTTCTCCTTTTTGAACTGATAGTGAAGCAGACTAAGCTGGGGAAATGTTCCTTGGCACAGTGCTAAAACTCTATATGGCTTTCTATTCACTCCAGTGGGGAAATTGAGCCACACCATTTACTTTAGATTCCAGACCTCTATTTATAGAACATGATCATTCTGATCATGGATGTACAACTTTCCACTGAAGTTCTTCTAAGGGAAACATACAAGGAGTTGCAGGCTCTTTTCACCAGGGCTGCAAAGCCTTTTATTTGCAAACTGCCTTTCACCAGCAAAAACTGAGAAATCATACTTGTACTTTTCAATTACTTATAGAAGCATGCAGCGCAAAGTCTTCCCAAATGATGGATTTGTTCACTTAAATTTATTCTGAACTTGACTCAGCTGGGGCACCTTCCATGGTGAAAGGCACAATGATATTCATCCATCCATTCATTCTTATGGGGAAATATAAAGCAGCACTCATACTAAATTCCAGGCCTCAATTCTTAGAACAAGGTCATTCAGGGCATTAAAGTAGTCTTTTCCCTGGTGCTATTATCTGGGAAACACACAACAAGGTGCAGGTGGTTTCAGTATATGTGTGTGAATAAACATACATATACAAACTGCCTTGGACCATAACAAATGGAGAGACTCAAAGTGCGCATCTCAGTTCCTTGCAGAAGCCCCACATGAAAGCATTCAGTTAGGTGCTGTTCGCTGCTCTAAACTGAGGAAGCTTCTATGCCAAAGTGTTCCAACCTCCACTCACTCTTCTGGAGGAATTATGAAGCACCACTTATAGCCTCCAGGACACTGATTGTAGTGTAATAGCATTCTGCTTGTGAATGTACACTTCTGCACCTGAATTCTTCTTAGGGAAACATACTACAAGATGCAGGCTGTTTCTTTTCACAAGGGCTGCAAAACCTTTTATTTGCAAAAGGCCTTTTGCCCTTAAAAACTGAGAAATAAGGCCTGGAAGTTGTTATGTATAGAGACACACAACCGAAAGTCCCCATAAATGAAGGCTTTGCTAACTTAGACTTATCCTGAACTTGATCCATCTCAGAGCACATATAGAGCACATAATCATACATATGCAAACTGTCTTTGACCAAAAGAAACTAAGATACTCAAAGTGTTCATCTCATTTCCTTGCAGAAGTACCCAAAAGCAAAGGATACACTGCTTCTCTATTTTGAACTGATAGCAAAGCAGACTAAGCAGGGGAATGTTACCTGGCACAATGCTAAAACTCTATATGGCCTTCCATTCACTCCAGTGAAGAAATTGAACCACACCATTTACTTTAGGTTCCAGCCCTCTATCTGTAGAGCACAATCATTCTGATCATGGCTGTACACTTCTCCACTGGAGTTTTTCTAAGGGAAACACACAAGGCATTGCAGGCTCTTTTCACCAGGGCTACAAAGCCTTTTATTGACAAGCTGTCTTTCACCAGCAAAAACTGAGAAATTATACCTGTACTTCTCAGTTACCTATAGAATAATGCAGTGCAAAGTCTTCCCAAATGATGGGTTTGTTTACTTAAATTTATTCTGAACTTGGCTCAGCTGGAGCACTTTCCATGGTGATGTGGCACAATGATATTCATCCATTCGTTTATTCTCTTTGTCTTTATTTAAGAGAAAAAAGACACAGAGAAGAAAGACATAAAGCAAAAGAGACAAAAAAATGACAACAGCAAATCCAAAACAGTAACATTATAGGTTTACAAAACAAGACAGGAATTTGACAATGGTTGTAATACTGTGTATCATTACCATCAACACAGTTGTTTATATTAATAGATATAAACATGTAAAATTTATCTAATCATATGAGAGTATTAGTTGTTCTTTTTCAATAAATAATACATTCAGTAGTATAGTCATTTTAGCTAATTTACATGTACATATATACAAATTTAAGTCTTTTTCCTTTTCCCTTCCTTATTTCCTCCTTTGCCCTTTCCCAATTACTTTTGCTCTTTGAGCAGTTTCTTACCCTTACATAGTATTTATTGTAGATTTTGGATCATCTATACTGTTTCAGTTTCTTACACTAGGGAGACAATACTGTATTCACACATGTGAGTTTGATTTATTTCACTTATGAGTATGGTTTCAAGTCGTATCCATTTAACTATAAAAGTCTCAATACAATCTTTCTTGATAACTGAGTAGTACTCCATTATATAAAAATACCACGTTTTTTATCCATTCCTTGATTGATGGGCACTTGGGTTGTTTCCAAGATTTGGCCATTACAAATTGGGTTGCTATAAACATGGGTGCACAAATAATCACTGTGGTATGATGTTTTCAGTTCTTCTGGGAAAATGCCCAGAAATGGAATATTTGGGTCAAGTGGGATCTCTAGTCCTAGCTTCGTGAGGAATCTCCACACTGACTTCCACAGTGGTTGCACCAGTCTACATTCCCACCAACAGTGGAAAAGAGTTCCTCTTTCCCCACAGCCCCTCCAGCATTACTTATTGGTTAATTTTTTTTTATCTTGGCAATTCTTTCTGGAGTGAGATGGAATCTCAGTGTTGTTTTAATTTGCATTTCCCAAATCACCACTGATGTTGAACATTTTTTCATATTTTTATTTGCCATTTGTATTTCTTTCTCTGAGAAGTGTGTATTCATGTCAGATGCCCATTTTTGGATTGGGTCCTTGAATTTTAGGGGTCTGATTTCTTTTAATTCTTTATATGTTTTAGATAGAAGGCCTTCGTCTAATGGACAATTTACTAAGATATTTTCCCAATTCGTGGATTTTCTTTTCACTCTGTTGGAGATTTCCTTTGACAGGCAAAAACTTTTTAATAAGATGAGATCCCAGTTGATTCTGGGAAGCATTTCCCATGCAATTTGATTTTTATTCATAAACTTTCTGCCTTCTCCTATGTCATCAAGATTTTTACCTACTTTGTCTTCCAGCAAATTTAGTGTCTCTGTTTTAATATTCAGATCTTTGATCCATTTTTACTTCAGTTTAATGCATAGTGACAGACATGGATCTAGTTTTAGTTTATGCCATATAGAAAGCCAGTTTTTCCAGCACCATTTGTTAAAGAGGCTGTCTTTCTTCCAATGTACATGTTTGGCCCCTTTGTCAAAGATGAGGTGGCTAAGTGTGTTTGCAGTTGTGACTGCATCTTCTAATCTATTCCACAGATCTTCAGGTCTGTTTTGATTCCAGTACCATGCTGATTTTATCACAGTGGCTTTGTAGTATAATTTCAAGTCGGGGATTGTGATGCCTCCTGCCTTATCTTTGTGGCCCAGAATTGCCTTCAGTATTCCAGGTCTTTTCTGGTTCCAGATGAATTTCAGAAATGATTTCTCTAGCTCTGTGAGGTAGGCAAGTGGCATTTTGATTGGGATTGCATTAAATCTATATAACAATTTTGGGAGAACAGCCATTTTCATGATGTTTGTTCTTCCTATCCATGAACAGGGAATATCTTTCCATTTTCTGAAATCCTCTTCTATTTCCTTTTTCACAGTAATGGAATTATCACTGTATAGCTGTTTTGTATCCTTTGTTAGATTGATTCTTAACTATTTCAATATTTTGGATGCTATAGTGAAGGGCACGGTTTCCCTTATTTCCCTCTCAGTGTGTTTGTTGTTTGTATAAAAGAATGCTATTGATTTTTGAGTGTTCACCTTGTATCCAGCTACATTACTGAATTTGGTTATTGCATCTAGAAGTCTTTCAATTGGTGTCTTCTATGTAGAGTATCATATCATCTGCAAATAATGATAATTTTAATTCTTCCTTTCCTATCTTTATTCCTTTTATTTCTTTCTCTTGTCTAGTTGCTCTAATATTTCCAGAACTATATTGAATAGGAGTGGCGATAATGGACATGCTTGTCTTGTTCCTGATTTTAGGTTGAAAGTCTTTAGGTTTCTCCATTTAGTAAGATGTTGGCTGTTGGTTTATGATATATGGCTTTTATCAGTTTGAGCTAGAGATCATCCATTCCTATTTTCTGTAGGGCTTTTTTTTTTTTATCATGAATGAGTGTTGGAATTTGTCGAAAGCTTTTTTTAATCTATTGAGATGGTTGTGTGATTCTTGTGTTGGCCCTGTTGATATGGTGTATTACATTTATTGATTTGCATATGTTGAATCATCTCTGCATTCCTGAGATGAATCTCACTTGATCATGGTGTATAATCTTCCTGATGACTTGCTGTATTCTATTTGCCAGTAGTTTATTGAGGATTTTTACATCTATGTTCATTAGGGAGATTGGCCTATAATTTTCTTTTTTGGTTGGGTCTTTCTCTGGTTTTGGTATTAGGGTAATACTTGTTTCCAGGAATGAGTTAGGGAGGCTTGCTTCCCTTTCAATTTCATTGAAGTTTGTGGAGTGTTGGCATTAAGTCTTCCCCAAATTTCTTGTAAAATTCAGCAGTGAATCCATCAGGACCTGGAATTTTCTTTGTTGGTAAGTTTCTAATTATATTTTCAATTTCATTAGCTGAAATTGGGTTATTCAGCAGTTTTACATCTTCTTGACTCAGCTTTGGTAGTTCATAGAGTTCTAGAATCTGTCTATTTCTTCTGTATTTTCGAATCTATGAGAGTAAACGTTTTCAAGTAGGTATTGATGATCTTCTGTATTTCCACAGGGTCTGTAGTGATTTCAACCTTTTCATTTCTTGTTCCATGAATCTGAGATTTTTTTTATTTAAGAGAAAAAAAGACACATATAACAAAGACATAAAGCAAAAGAGACAAACATCTAGAGTAAATGCACAACAGTAACATTGCAGGTTTACAAAACAGGATGATAGAAACTTGACAATGGTTGCAATATTGCATATCGTTATTTTCAAAATGGTTGTTTACATTAACAGATATGGACATGTAAAATTGATCTAATCATATGAGTATTAATTATTCTTTCTCAATAACGAATACATTCAGCAGAGTGTTCATTTATTTATCTGACATATACATATATACAGATTTATATCTTTTCCTTTTCACTCGCTTCTTTCCCCCTTTTCCCTTCCCAATTACTTTTGCACTTTGAGCTGTTTTTTACCCTTTCATAGTATTTATTCTAGATTTTGGATCATATATACTTTTTCAGTTTCTTACACTAGGGAGACAATACGGTATTTACACATGTGGGTTTGATTTATCTCACTTATGAGTATGGTCTCAAGTCATGTCCATTTACTTATAAAAGTCTCGATGCAATCTTTCTTAATAGCTAAGTAGTACTCCATTGTGTAAAATTACCACATCTGTTTTATCCATTCTTTGACTGATGGGCACTTGGGTTGCTTCCAAGATCTGGCTATTACAAATTGTGTTGCTATATACATGCGTGCACAGATATCACTATGGTATGATGTTTTCAATTCTTCTGGGAAAATGCCCAGAAGTGGGATAGCTGGGTTGGATGGGATCTCTAATCTTAGCTTCTTGAGGAATCTCCACACTGACTTCCACAGGGGTTACACCAGTCTACACTCCCACCAACAGTGGAGAAGAGTTTCTTTTTCCCCACAGCCTCTCCAGCATTTGTTGTTGCTTGATTTTTTTAAACTTGGCCATTCTTTCTGGAGTGAGATGCAATCTCAGTGTTGTTTTAATTTTCCTTTCCCAAATGACCATGGATGTTGAACATTTTTTCCTATATTTATTTGCCATTTGTATTTCTTTCTCTGAGAAGTGTGTACTCATCTGAGATGCCCATTTTGGATTGGGTCCTTGAATGTTAGAGGCTTGATTTCTTTTAATTCTTTATACATTTTAAGTAGAAGTCCTTTGATGGACAATTGGCTAAGATATTTTCTCAGTTCATGGGTTTTCTTTTCACTCTGTTGGAGATTTCCTTTGACATGCAAAAACATTTTAGTGAGATGAGATCCCAGTTGTTGATTCTGGGAAGTATTTCCTGTGCAGTTTGATTTTTGTTCATGAACTCTCTGCCTACTCCTATGTCATCAAGATTTTTACCTACTTTGTCTTCCAGCAAATTTAGTGTCTCTGTTTCAGTATTTCGATCTTTGATCCACTTTGACTTCAGTTTAATGCGTGGTGATGGACATGGATCTAGTTTTAGTTTATGACATATAGAAAGCCAGTTTTTCCAGCACCATTCGTTAAAGAGGCTATCTTCTTCCAATGTACATGTTTGGCCCCTTTGTCACAGATGAGGTGGCTGAGTGTGTTTGTAGTTGTGGCTGTATCTTCTAATCTATTCCATTGATCTTCAGGTCTGTTTGGACTCCAGTACCATGCTGATTTTGTCACAGTAGCTTTGTAGTTTCAAGTTGGGAATTGTGATGCCTCCTGCCTTCCTTTTGTTGCCCAGAATTGCCTTTGCTATTCTAGGTCTTTTCTGGTTCCAGATGAATTTCACAAATGATTTCCCTAGCTCTGTGAGGTATGCAAGTGGTATTTTGATTGGGAGTGCATTAATTGTTACATCTGTGTAACAATTTTGGGAATATGGACATTCTCATGAAGTTTGTTCTTCCTAACCATGCACAGGGAATATCTTTCAATTTTCTGAAATCCTCTTTGATTTTCTTTTTCAGAATCATGATATTTTCACTGTATAGATCTTTTACTTCCTTTGTTATATTGATTCTTAACTATTTCAATTTTTTGGATGCTAACCGAAGGGTGTGGTTTCCCTTATTTCTCTTTCAGTGACTTTGTTGTTTGTGTACAAGAGTGTTGATCTTGTATCCAGCAACATTACTGAATTGGGTTATTACATCTAGAAGTCTTTCAATGGAATTTTAGGGGTCTCCTATGTAGAGTATCATATCACCTGCAAATAATGATAGTTTTACTTCTTCCTGTCCTATTCTTATTCCCCTTATTTCTTTCTCTTGTCTAATTGCTCTGGCTAATATTTCCAGAACTATATTGAATAGGAGTGGTGATAATGGACATCCTTGTCTCGTTCCTGATTTTAGGTTGAAAGTTTTCTGTTTTTCTCTACTTAGTAAGATGTTGGCTGTTGGTTTATGATATATGACTTTTACAGGTTGAGGTAGAGACCATCTATTCTGATTTTCTGTAGGGTTTTCATCATGAATGAATGTTGGATTTTGTCAAAAGCTTTTTCTGCATCTATTGAGATAATCACGTGGTTCTTG
>RJWM01029413.1:0-24516 GCA_004363535.1 Dasyprocta punctata
CAGACCCGCAGCCGCAGCTAGGGACCCCGGGACCCCGGGACCCCGGGACCCCGGCGCCGCGACCCCTCTGAGGTCAGAATCCCCAGCGCCCCGCCCACGGGACTCCGCACCCAGCGCGCCCTGCGCCAGCCCCGCCCACCGCGCCCCGGAGGCGGCCCCGCCCACGTGGGCAGGTGGGGAGGGCGGTGCGGGGCGTGGTCGGGCCGGGGGCGTGGTCGGACAGGGCGGGGCCAGCGGGGCGGGACCGGAAGCCTTAAAGTGGCCGGGCGGAGGGGCGGGCCGCACAGGCCGAGGGCTGCGGGTAACGACTGTGCTTGTGGTCGGTGCCGGCCGGGTAGGCGTCGTCGTCACCATGTCGCTGGCGGCCTCGGCGGGCCGGGGCCTGGGGGCCGCGTGGTCCCCGACCCATGTGCAAGTGACCGTGCTGCAGGCGCGGGGTCTGCGGGCCAAGGGCCCCGGGGGCACGAGCGACGCGTACGCGGTGATCCAGGTGGGCAAGGAGAAGTACGCCACCTCGGTGTCCGAGCGCAGCCTGGGCGCGCCGGTGTGGCGGGAGGAGGCCACCTTCGAGCTGCCTCCGCTGCTGTCCTCCGAGGCCGTGCCCGCGGCCGCCGCCACCCTGCAGCTCACCGTGCTGCACCGCGCGCTGCTCGGCCTCGACAAGTTCCTGGGCCGCGCCGAGGTGGACCTGCGAGAGCTGCACCGGGACCAGGGCCGCAGGAAGACGCAGTGAGTCGGGGCCGCCGGGCCGAGCCGGGCCGGGGAGGGCCCCAGACCCGGGCTCCAGCCTCGCGCTCGGCTCTTCGCTGCTGGGGCTTTCGGAAAGCAGGGGCGGTTTTGAATCTGCAGGGCGCCTCTCAAGCGCTCAGCAGTCGCTCAGCACTAAATGAATTTTTGATGAAGCGAAACTGTATGTGGGCTGGCGAGTGCTTCTTACTAGGATGCGGTAGTGTGTTTGCTGCACGCATTAATTCGTGTGGAAAGCTCGTGGGTGTTTCACCGAACCAGACACTTTGAGCTGAGAACCACGGGTCAGGGCTCAGGGGAGATTAGCTGGATGAGTAAACCCCCGCCCCCCAGGCCCTAGAAGCTAACCCAGGGACAGAGCCAGGCATGGGAAATGTCCTGGCCACCCCCACTTGCCTTGGCGCTCGGTGAAAAGAATTTGCTCCTCCAAAAAAAAATCTAGCAGGTTTGGTGTTTGCAGGTCCCAAAGTAAGAATCCCAGTGGTGGATGGTTCAGGGACCTGCCCTTGGGCCAGCAGTGCTTGCTCCTGGAGTTCTTCAACTGCTTCTCGCTGGTCCTGCACCTGGCAGGTGGTAGCTCGCTCACCTGTTTCTTCCCAGAGCGCGGATGTCTATCGGGGTCGGGTAGCTGCTTCTACTGGGAGAGCTGGCAAAAAGTTCACCCCGGAGTTCCTAATTTACTGGTTTTCTTTCACAAGTGTTTGGAAAGGGCAGTGCTTAAACCAGCGAAACGTTTGATTATTTTTATCTCATACCAAAGCTAGCCTTGATTACTCTAATTGGTTCTTTTGCTTGACCTTCAGTTTGCCAGCAGTTATGTTGCTAGTTAAACCCTCCAGTTCATGAAGCACAATGATTCACTTTGTGTATTTTAGATATGCAGACTATTTGAACTTTTGCTTGTGAGGGAGACAGGAAAAGCCAGAGGGGTTGTAGTTACCATGCTCTTTACTTTAGGATAGGTTCAGTTTCAGCATGCGTGCTTGCAAATGGAATATCTGATTCACTTATTTGTCCTAAGATGAATAGGCATTTCTGAATTCAAATCAGATAAAAAAAAAGTAGACAGCTTTGATGGGGTATCTGATAGCATCAACTTGCAAGCCAGAAGGTGAGTAGTGTCTTTGCTAAGGAGGGTCTGAAGCAATGCTAATTTGCCATTTGATTAAATGATATTTGAAGCCTTGGACTGTCGACTGTTGGCTGTCCTTTGTCTTACCCCATCCCAAGACGTGTGGATATTCACTTCCATCTCTGCCATCTGTTGTGTATGGGACCATTGCATCCCCTTGAAAGACAGACCACATCTCCCTGCCAGAGATGGGAGTTCTCCAGAGTCCTGAGTCTGGTGTCCACTGTGGTCCTTACTCACTGTTGGATTTCTCTGTTTCTAAACACCTCAGTTTTTCCTATTTACAGATGGACACATTGTCAGACTTAATTAGCGCGTGCAAGGTATTTCTGGGTTCCTGAACTAATGATACCACTGTAAGGATCCCAAAGATTCTACACTGCTGTGTGAGAGGTGAAAACCTCCTGAGTTGCCTGGCAAGTGTGAGGTCATGAGTTCAATCCCCAGCACCAAAAAAAAAAAAAAAAAAAAAGAAAGAAAAAAAATAAAAGAAAACCTCCTGAGCTCTTTCAGAAGGGGTTCATTCTCTATCGACATTTTTCATATCTTCTGCAAGGTAATTCTAAACCTACGTGACTGTTCCTCTTACATGAGCTGATTACCACTTAGTCACAGAATTGAGTTGCAGGAAAATGACGCTTAGTTAATGGATTTTTATAAGTGTAGTGGAAGGCTTCTTTGCTTCTGTACCAGCAGGCTAAATTGCAAGCTTTCCATCTACCACTTCCTGGGACTTCCCAAGGTGCTGGGGGAACTCATTTAAACGAAGCCTGTCTGATGTTCTTGTATATCACCAGGGTGCCCAGGATTGCTGAGATTTGGCAAACAGGATATGTACTGAGAGGTGGAAGTTTTAACAGAAAGAAACTGGTTGGCCTAGGAAAGTCATTTGAACTAGTTATTAATAGTTTTGACTCCACCTTAAGCATTAAAAACCAAAAGCAAAACAAAAGCTCAAATCTTGTTCTATAGATGGTGTGCGTGTGGGCACATATGTTTGTGTGGATGGGTGTGTTTGTCTGTGTCCTAATCTCTAGCAGAGAAGAGTTGCTTCAGTAGAGCATGACTTTGGTCATGGGTTCAGATGCTGAAACTCAAGAGCCATTAGTGTGTTGAGAGCCAGCTGTGTGCCAGTTGTGGCTCACGCCTCTCATCCCAACGCTGTGGGAGGCTGAGACAAGAGGATCAACCCAGCCTGGGCAATTTAGTGACTTAGCAAGACCGTCTCAAGATAAAAAGGGCTACGGATGTAGTTAAGCACAAAGGTCCTGGGTTAATTCCTCATGATCATTCTGACACACATACACACCAACTGTGTTAATATTTCCATTTATTTTCTTGATAAGCCTGCATCAAATTCATCTGGAGTCAAGAGAATATGCTCTTGGTCATGACTCCAAATTTGCTGAACTCAATTTTAGTATGATGACGCATGCCTGTAAAACACGAAACAGGCTGACAGATAGGATGCGTTTACTGTGGAAGAATATGTGGCCTTTAGCTAGAAAAAAATGGAAATAAATTGGTCTCGGACTTACGTATCTGTTAAAGCCCTGGGGTCTCAGTGGGTCTTGGCTAAGCGGGCATCAGTTAAGGACCACGACCACAGCACAGACAGGAATCTGTGATGTCCAGGGAGGCGAGTGAAACATAGGATCCTCTGCTTTGCTCTCTGGTCTCTTGTAGTTTGGGATCCTAAATGGATTTAAGAAAAAAATTTTTATCTTAGGATACTAAGAGCAACAGCATTTTGGGACATAATCTCTTAAAGACAACCTTGATCTGGTGACTTGAAGTCCATTAAGGAATTCAGTAACAGCCGGGCGTGGTGGTGCACGCCTTTAATCCCAGCACTTGGATGGCTGAGGTAGGTGGAGCATTGTGAGTTCGAGGCCGGCTTGGGCTACAACGCAAGTGCAAGGCCGGCCTGAGCTACACAGTGCGACCCTGCCTCAAAAAACTAGGGCCGGAAGTTTGGCTCAGTGGCTTAAGCGCCTGTCTGTCCGGCAGGCGCGAGGTTGTGAGTTCAATCCCCAGTGCCACAAAAAATAAATAAATAAATAAATAAATAAAAAGGAATTCAGTATCATGAAACTTAGTATTGTAGAAGTCCTCCAGGTATGGAGAAGAGTATGAGTGATGGATGGTCATTTTCTTAAGCTATTGAAGACTCTAGAGGGAATTTGGTTGCATATGAAAGGATTTGAATATTCTGAAGGATTTTAAGTATAGTAAGGTATTGAAATAAGTTAATGATAGAAAATTTTGATTTACTAAAAGAATTCTCTTTTTGATAAATGTTTTCTGGGAGAGTTAGATGCTGAGAAATGATTTAGAGATCTAAAATTTAGAAATGGTAGGGACTGGGGATATAGTTTAGCAGCACAGCACCTGCCTGGCAAGCATGAGTACCAAAAAAAAAAAAAAAAGAAAAAAGTTTAGAAGCGATAAGCCATCAGGGCTTGTGTTTGTACCTTTAGACTTGTGCGTTTTCAGGTTTTTAATAACAGGTTGGAAAATTCAAGTAATGTGACCAGTGGAGCTTTTTTTTCTCTATTGGAATTTCCCTTAAAGATAGTACTGGAAACCCTCCCACCTCTTAGGCAGCCACAGCCCCTCCCCCTGGCCAGGTGTAGAAAACAGCTCAGTGCTCAGGGCCGGTTTGGGCCCGGAATAAACAGCCCTCCCTCACTCTGGCAGTGGGACAAAATGACCGAGGGGGAGAGGACATCAAAGGCGCCATCCCGTCATGTGGATGCTGCCTTGAGCTGTGCAGGTGCTGCTGCTGCTGATGCCGTTGCAAGAGAGGAAATCCCAACTGCCTTTTCACCCCTTTTTTGTCTCTAAAGTTCACCTGGTCTTTTCATAACAATTTCTTAACACCTACTGTGTGCCCGTGCTGGCTGCACAGTGTAAGCACTGGTGGACCAGACCTGCACGATCCTAGCTGTGGGGAGCTGGGCCTGGCTGGGAGTAGACATTAAACAAATGAACAACGCAGATAATCATGTGTTGGTGCTAAGGACTGTGGAGGAAGAGAACAGGGTCTCATAAAAGACAGGAGGAAGGACGTGATTTAAAGGAGATTTAAAAGTCTGGTGTGGTGACACATGCCTGTAGTTCCAGCTACTTGGAAGGCTGAGGCAGGAGGATCATTTGAGCACAGGAGTGTGAGGCCGGCCTCTGCAACATGAGACCTCATCTCAAAAGACTGAGAGGAGAGAGAGAGAGAGAGAGAGATCACGGGAGGCAGGTACCTGAAGAATAAATTCCAGTGAGGAATGAGGGAAGGGAGCCCTGGAGGAAGAGCAGCAAGCTGTGCTCCTAGGCCCTAGGTCAGGAGTGCCTGGGAAGCCGGAAGATTGTACAGATGAGACTGAAGAGGCGGGCGGGGCTCTGTTTAACGAGAACAGCCCAGGTATCCTGGCACAAGCTGTAATCTGGCTACTCAGGAAGCTGAGCGGGGAGGATCCAAGTGTAAGCCCAGCCTGTCTCAAAAAGTATAAAGGGCTGAGGTCGCAGCTCAATGGTAGAATGCTTTCTCAGTGTGGAAGAGGCCTTGGGTTCAATGCTTAACCGAAACAAAGAAAGAAAGAAAGAAAGAAAGAAAGAAAGAAAGAAAGAAAGAAAGAAAGAAAGAAGAGAAAAGAATTCAGAAGCCACTGAGTATTAAAAGCAAGGAGTGGGGTGACCTAATTTGTCAAAGATTGCTGTGGTTTTTTTTTTTTTTTTTAGAGAGGAATAATTTTAGGCCTTTATGTTATTGTTTCTCTGCACAGGTTGCATCTTCACAATTCCATGTGCTGTGGTTGTTTTTTGTTTTTTTTTTTTGCAGCACCGGGGATTGAACTCACAACCTCGTGCCTGTTAGGCAGGTGCGTAAGCCGCTGAGCCAAACTCCTGGCCCTGGTTTTTTGAGGCAAAGTCGTACTGTGTAGCTCAGGCCAGCCTTGTGCTCACGTTGTAGCGTTTGTAGCCTGAGCCGGCCTTGAACTCACAACGCTTCTCCTACCTCAACCTCCCCAGTGCTGGGAGTAAAGGCATGCACCATCACGCCTGGCTGTGTGCTGTGGTTTTTGAGTGGAGAATGAATTTGAACCTGGCCTGGCTTGGGGTGGGGGTGGGGTGTTGTGGACATCTGAGCCACAGATGGCCCTGGCTTGGAGTAGGGTGAGGCCAAGGAGAGGGATGGAGGTAGGTGGATTTCAGGAATATTTTGCGGGTTTCATTTGCCCTGAGCTGGGAAGGATTGGATGCAGTAGGAGTGAGGGAAAGGCTGTCATCTGAATGAATAAATAAAGTAGAACCAGGAAGTGGTGGCTGCTTTCTTCCTCATAGTCACTCTGATGCCAGGGTGAGGTCACCATGACAAAGACAACTTTGGGCAGTGGCACCTGTGAGTTGAGTTGTCTGCTGGAGTGAAAGACAAGGAAATGCCATTGAAACCAGGGTGTGTCCGGCTGAGTCTCCGGGCAGAGGCCAGGCCTTTATTTTCAGACAGTGTCGCTACTGTAGTGTCTGTGTTGTGCTCTAATACTGATGGCAGAACACAGAGCTGAAAAGGGGAAAAAGCCAGCTCAACAGGAGGTGCACAGACCCATCCATGAAACTAAAAAAGGGTATGGGCTGAACAGACCCATAAATGAAAACTAAACCTCCCAAGTAAGTGAACCATTAAGTCTCCGACATCAGGGAAGGAGAGAAGAAAAGAATTTTGTGCCTTTGAAGACTATTGTATTTCTAGAACTACCCATCAGGGAAGAGTTTTATGCATAGTCTCTGATATGTCATTTTAATTGTGGTTATTAATTTAAAATGTTATAATTATATTACCAGCAAATATACGTGCTTGTTAAAATGCCATCTACTCTAGCTGGCATCAGTCCTCACCCCCTCAACGGCAATCTTAGATGCCCACTAATTGCCTATATCCTGAAAAACCAAGCTCCTCCGTCTGCACTTTTGAATTGACAGCTTGCTCAGGGAGGAGGAGGAGGGGAAGTAGCAGCCCTGGGCCTGGATGGAGAGCAATGGGAGGTTATCTGAGGTCTTATCTTCATGGTGGCCGTTCCCAGGGTGACCTCTGGTGTAGGTCAGCGAAGCGAAGCAGGGGGTTTGAATTCCAGCAGAACGAACAGCAGACCCCTGTACTGGCAGGGTGGTCCCTGCTCTGGGGACAGAGTCCTGCGTTGGACCTCCTGGCCTGGCCAGCCCAGAAGGGGACCAAGCGGCTCTTGGGGTGGGGACCACTCCTGCCTTGTTCTTCGCTGAGTGACTCAACCCAGGGGCTCCGTCATCATCGTCGAGCTTTCTACAGGACAGGTGGTAGTCCGCTGGCGTGGACCTGGAGAGCCCCTCATCTTCCCTTCAGCCCAGCGGACTGGAGACTGGGGAGTTGCCGGGCTCGGGGTCTGGCTGTGTGGTCAGTGTCCTTTCTCAGCTTTGAAGCAGCCCGCCCGCCTGCCCGTCCGCTCACTCGCGGGAGGAGAGATTCTTCTCCAGCACGGAGAAGTCCTGGTCGTCTGGGGAGGAATCAGTCAGGGCTTTCATCCCCAGGGAGACCCCGCGGGGAATGCGGCTGTGGAGAGGAGAGAGGCAGAGGTGATGAAGTGTGTCTTCCTGAGTGCAGGCTCTGAGCTGCGCAGGAGGAAGGCGTTTGATGAGAAACCCCAGGGGAGTCCGTCCAGGGGTGTGAGGGCCACGCCCTCCGCTGTTTAACCGCTCTCTTTAGAACTGAGGAGTGGCAAAGCTCTAGGTAGAATAATGAGGGCTGCCAGAAGGCCTCCTGTTATCACGAAGAGTGGGTGTCCTGTGCGCAGGGCCCGGTGGCCACTGGGTCCTGGGGGATTTCTCCAGGGTGTCGCCTCCCACAGCACTGTCCTACGGAGATGTCCTCTCATGGTCAGCGAACGTGACCTGCATTCACCATGACGGAAATTTCTGTTCTTTCCAATCATTTGTTTTTAAAACAGCACTTTCTAAAATGCTTTTGTTGTGGCTGTTTTTCCCTGTGCTTTGGACGAACCTTGATTACAAGATAAATCATAGTTTCTCTGCTCCCTTGCCAGGAACACACAGAAGGGGGTACGGGAGTCTGTTTATGGGGCTACCAGTGGACCGAGTGTTCTTTGATGTCCGTCACGCAGAAGTTTGTCTGGTTTTGTCCTGGCCAAGGAATAGGGAACCCCACCACCAAGTTTTCTCCTTCATCCTTCAAACTCCTTTGTGCGAGGAAGCCTCTGTTGTCGCAAGACTGAGCCTTGTGGGCCAAATATAACGCATTCAGAGTGAGAAAGGCGGAGAGCCAGGTCTGATGGCAGAATATTAACCTTCGTGGTCTTTTGAAATATGATCAAGCTTTGCAAAGAATTGGTAAGCAGGTGATTGCAGGAGTGGTAGGCTTACATGTTGAAAAGCGAGTTGATTTTTCTAATTCTTAGAGAATTTCGAATTTGAGGGTGCTAGGAATTTCCTTTCGTCTTCATCTAAAGGAGTCTAGTGTTGCCTTCTGCTTTTCGTGTGTGTCTTTTTGAGACAGGGTTTCATTGTGCAGTTAAGGCTGGCCTTGAACTCACTTTGTAGCCCAGGCTGGTCTTGAACTCACAGCAGTCCTCCTGCCTGAGCCTCCTGGGTGCTTAGATTACAAGCTACCATGCTCGGCAGCTTTCTACTTTAAAATCATGCCCTAATAGCCAGGTGTGGTGGTGCATGCCTTTAATCCCAGCGCTTGGGAGGCCGAGGCAGGAGGATCATTGTGAGTTTGAGACCAGCCTGGGCTACAAAGTAAGTTCAAGGCCAGCCTGAACTGCATAGTGAAACCCTGTCTCAAAAAAAGTAGGGCCGGGGATTTAGCTCAGTGGCCTAGGTTATGAGTTTGATCCCAGGAACCAAAAATAAATAAATTAATTAATTAATTAATATCATCCCCTGATTTGTGCACTTCAGCAAATGCAGCCATCTTGGTATATCTCTGACAGTTTTGGGGCCCTCAATGTCTTGCCTCTCCCACCTTTATAGAACTCCAGAGAGTTCTGCGAGAATCATGTCTTGATAAATTACAGAAAATACACATGGATCCTGGTAGTTAAAAAAATTCCTGGGCTAGGGACATAGCTCAGCAGCACAGTGCCCACCTGGCGATTGTGAGGCCCTGGGTTCAATTCCCAGTACCAAAAAAACAAAATCTTAATTTTTTTTTTAATTTTGGAAAGTATGTGATACAGACCAGTTTTGTAGGTCTTTTCCTACTCCCTTCAAATACACATTATTGTTGTTTATATTTGATGGTTAAATTTGGGTACTTAGTAATAGTCAGAACTGTCGATAACTTAAATTTCCTTTGGAGGACATTCTGAATGGGTAAATGAATTATGGCAGGCATGCATTTCATAGACTTATCATATAGTTACTCGAATTGATGGATATGGAGAGTACAAATTGATAATGTATTATGTGTGCTTCAACTAAAATTCCATGTGCCCTCCTGGTTACAACCGAGTGGCAGTCATAGCTCTAACTTGCAGCCAGGCACGTTCCAGGCGCTTTTTACATGATTAAGCCACTTGGTGATCTCACAGCTTCATGAAGTCGGGAGCCTTAATCCTGTTTGGGGGCGGGGGGCGGGTAAGACCAAGGTGAGATTACTTGTCCAAAGTCTCTTTGCTTCTAAAATGTACAGAAAAAAATCTTGAATAAAATTTCTAAAGTAGTAATATTTTGATTAATGCTAGGGTTTTTTCGTGTGTGTCTTTGTGATGCTGGGAATTGAACCCAGGACCTTGCCCATATGGGGCAAGCACTCTGCCACTGAGCTACATCCCCAGCCTGATTAAGTCAGTTTAAAAAAAAAAAAAAGTTAAGATTTCTTTGGTGTAACCTGTTTGAATCACTTTCTAAGAGTATTTCTTTAGACCAAATAATGTAAGAAAGGACCTAAAGCTCTTGGAACTTGCTTTTTCTGTATTTAGTTCTCTGCCATCTGATTTACCAGTTCTTGGTGCCTGGTGGCTGAGTAGCCTTTGGGTGGTACTGCAGTGGCTGTTTTAGAGACGAAGGTGAACAGGTGGGCCGGGCGCCCTTGGTGGCCCTCAGCGGCCCTCGGGCCGGCCAGGAGTTGGCGGTGGCAGAGGGGAAGCCTCCGGAGGGAAGGTTGGTGATGGTTAGTCCTGCTCAGAGTTGGGTGCAGCTGTCAGCTACCTTTGTCCGTAACGAGAGAGAGACTTGTCAAACTGCACTGCAGCCAGCTGCCTTTGCCGATCGTAAACATTCCTGTCCCTGTTTGCCTCTTGCTGTTTTTTGGGTACCAGGGAAAGAGATGGGACATCATGGCCCAGCGGAATCAGTCCTTTTCACAACCTTTTTGGGCGTCTCAGTGGCCGACCCCAGCTTTATTTTTAATTCCCTAAACACTCAGCCAGGTGCTGTTTTGTTCTCCCTGCTTGCCTGCTCTCCTGAGGCTGTGGTCCCTCAGGTCATCATGCTTAGTTACTGGGGGGCTGACGAATGCTGGGGGATGTAGCTGAGATTTGCCCTGAGAAGGGAAGTAGGCAGGCTACCTGGACCCTGCAGTCCAAACAGACCCGGAGGTGGCATCCCCGGAGACGCAGTCCCCAGAGGACCCCTGATGTGTCTGAAGTGTGGCAGCCACACACAAACCATCTGGTGGTCCTCCCTGTCCACCCGTCCTGGGAGCCTCCTGGGTTCTCTCCAGAGACCTGTGCTTCCTCCTTTACCGCATAGTCCCTGGGTCCTGATAGTCCTATGGGGCTTAAAGTAGCTGAGACCCTTACTTGGGCTGAATCAGGCTCTTCATCCTTCCATGTGGAATTATTTGTATATGCTTCAAAGTGAGAAAATACCCAGCAGTTTCTGATGTTCAGAGTGAGAAAGCTGACGGTAGGTGTCCCAGTACATGGAAGACCAAAGTCTGCTGAGCCCGCTCTCCCCCGAGGGTCAGTTTTTAAGGTCTCTTCCTCTGTCCCCAGGGCCTGGCATGTAGATGCGTCTGCACTGAATCTTGAGGCCGTCACTTCTCTGTGCCTGGCTGCTGCCTGGGATGGCTTAGAGGAAAAACATGTTTGCCACAGCTGCAGAAAGGTTGATTTTTTTTTTTTTTTTTTTTTTTTTTTGCGGCACCAGGGGATTGAACTCACAACCTCGCACCTGCCAGACGGGCGCTTGAGCCACTGAGCCAAACTCCCGGCCCTGGGTTTTTGAGGCAGGGTCGCACTATGTAGCTCAGGCCGGCCTTGTGCTCGCATTGTAGCCCAAGCCGGCCTCGAACTCACAACGCTCCGCCTACCTCAGCCTCCCGAGTGCTGGGATTAAAGGTGTGCGCCATCACGCCCAGCTTAGAAAGGTTGATTTTGAGGCCTGCAAGACGGTCCCCTACCAGCCAGTGCAGTCCTCTCGGAGGATGCCTGGGGTGCAGGCACTGCATTGTGTTACCCTCTGCCTTCCGGCAGGAGGGCCCCTGGGCTCAGCGTTCCTGGACTGGAGACCCATCAGTGCACACTGCCTGTACACACCGCCTGTACACATTGCCTGTGTGTATCACCTGAACACACCACCTGTGCACACCGCCTGTACACACCAGCTCTGTACACCTCCTGTAAACACCAGCTGTACACACCTCCTGTATACATCGCCTGTATATATCACCTGAACGTACCACCTGTGCACACCGCCTGTACACACCAGCTGTACACACCTCCTGTACACATCACCTGTGTATATCACCTGAACACACCATCTGTGCACACCGCCTGTACACCCAGCTGTACACACCTCCTGTACACATCGCCTGTGTATATCACCTGAACACACCATCTGTGCACACCGCCTGTACACCCAGCTGTACACACCTCCTGTACACATCGCCTGTGTATATCACCTGAACACACCATCTGTGCACACCGCCTGTACACCCAGCTGTACACACCTCCTGTACACATCGCCTGTGTATATCACCTGAACATACCACCTGTGCACACTGCCTGTGCACGCTGTCTTTATACCACCTGTGCACACCACCTGTGTATACCGCTTGTGCATGCTGCCTGTATGCTGGGCAGGACTGAGTGGCTCGAGCTGCTTCCAGAGTGATTGTGGGAGCCCAGGACACTTCACGGTGTAGTCAGGGAGGAAGTCCCCCAGCCTGGCTACCTGCGGGCCAGTCCTGTGTCCTGCGTGCTGGTCCCTCTGTAGACACAGATGCAAATGTCTTCCTTACAGCTCCTTAGTTGACTATTCCCCTTCTTCCCCTTCCTAAGGCATCCTTCTGAAAGTGTAGGACACATAAATGACTTTAATGTATTTTTAGCTATTATCTTACTGTGTTAGACTAAAACAAACATAAAAACTGTAGGAGGGTGTTTCTGGATAGCACACATTTTTGCTTGTGTGTGCTCATTGTGCAGCACTGCTGGCACAGATTGTCTCTAGGGGACCTGAGGGCCACGAGGCAGGACGGGGAGGAGTAGTTTAGAGGCGGGGTGGGGTGTAGTATGGTGGAGTACTTGCTAGCATGCGCAAGGCCTTGTGTTCAGTCCCCAGCCGCAAACAAACAAAAAGTTTATATAATTTAATGTTACTTCCAACATATTTGGAGAGCCCGTTAATTTTCGAAGGACTGAGTTTTAATTATAAGTAAAAATAGTTATTTGCTTTTGAAAAGAAACATTTGATTTGATTTTTTTTTTTTTTTGGTACCGGGAATTGAACTCTCGACCTCACGCTTGCCAGACAGGCGCGCTGTGCCCCTGAGTTATACCTCTAGCCCTGATTTTTTTTTACAGTTGACTTTTTCAGATTATGGGCTTAAAAATAAACCTGCTGCCCGCGGTTATGGCTTTCTTTCTGCACTCTGCCCTTTGGACTAGAAAAGTGAACCCAGCCCTGATTTCTGAGATAATTTGAGCTTTCTGTGAAAGATAATGCTGGACACACCCACATGGCCGTTGCAGCTGTGTGGTCAGTGTGGTACTGTCCACAGGCTGCTTCTGCAAGGAACAGGAATTAAGTGGACTAAGAAACCCAGGAACAGAAACAACGAAAAATGGAATAGTTGTTAAATATTGAAACCTACCCCATGTTTCACTTTGGGATTTCATAGGGTAAGGCATTCATGGACTATTTCACTTGTCTCTTCCAATTATGCTTGTGTCAAATATCCATTGTTTACCCTGTTTTTTAATTTACGGATAATGTCCTTAAGGATAAGAAACAATTTATGAATTTTTTTCCCCCACCATTATTGTTTTTGGAGACAGGATCTAGCTGTGTAGTTCAGGGTGGCTATGAACTCACTCTTGTAATCCCAAATATTGAGTACTAAGTATTGTAATCTAAGTATTGTAATCTCTTGTTTTGTGTTTCTCCCAATTCAAAAAGTTATACTTATAATCCCACTGAGATGTTATTGGAATCCTGGCAAGTTAATTTTAATCAGTCACCTCCAATGCAACCTATGGCGAGGGTAAAGACACCAAGACATGTTCAAAGTTAAGCGCAGCCAAGGGGTCCTAAATCCGATCCCAGTGAGGATGTGTGACCCAAGGCCTTGATCCCAAGGCCTCTCCCAGAATTTATTATCCTGTGAAGAAGGGGGTGGCTTGAGGATGAGTGACAGGGAGGATGGTGGGAACTACGTGAGGAACTTGAGCTGGCTGGCCAGGTGGGGAGAAAAGCATCTTTGCAAAATGCAGGGAGAATGACATGCAGAAGGATCAATCTGCATAATTCAATTAAGGTAGCATTTGAATGGTTTTAGGAGGCTGTTGCTTCAGTTTCTGATGTGTAAACTTTTGTGCCCTGGGGAATCATAGCCTCTATCTGAAGCTTGTACCCAGCTGACATTCCTGGAGCTGACTGACTCTACCATAGGGCTGTGCTCATATCTTTTATAGAGAGCACTATGGGAGGCAACAGGAGATTGTCTGATGGCTTTTGAGATTATATACGAGTACCTGGCTAGCCTTATTTACAATGCTTAGAGCCAATTAAAAACAAAAGGAAATATCATAATTAGCTCTATACATATCAGTATGAAAAAATAAGTCCGATATAATCAAAGTCAAAACAATTGTTCTACATGCAAGGGGAGTCACTCAAATTGTCTCCTACACTCACTATGTAGCCCAGGCTGGCCTCAAACTCACAGCGATCCTCCTGCCTCACCCTCCCAAGTGCTGGGATTACAGGCATGTACCACCATGTCCAGCTACTTTATTTTTTTGAGACAGGGTCTCACTGTGCAGTTCAGGCTGGTCTTAAACTTACTGTGTAGCCTAGGCTGGCCTTGGACTTGTGGAGGTCCTCCTACCTCAGCCACTGACTACTGGAACTATAGGTGTGCACCACCATGCCTGGTTCTTTGCAACTTGAATAAAACCAGACAGATTTTTTTTAAAAACTCTGAAAACTTGCTGGGATGCTTACCTGTCCAAGATTCCCAGTCCATTTTTAACATCCTTAAAGTAGTCTCCTGGCTGCTCTTGGCTCCCCAGTGTTTGTTTTAGGTTTGCCTGTGAAAATAAGCTGCAAGAACTGCTGGTGAAGTTTCTGTTTGCACCTCCTAGTGGTGTTTAGTGCCTGCCCGACCATCAGGTAATAACCTTGGGGAGGATTCTGGGCTTGGCTGTAGGTTTGCTCAGAGTAAACACTTGGGAGGACAGGGCTGGCTCCAGGAATGGTCACATGGCATTCCTTGAAGGTCCTTGGGGTGTTGTGTCCCCAGGGAGAGCTAATAAAGAGGCTGTGTGAAGGGCTGTTGGAGAAGGCCAACCACAGCTCTTCCCCGGGCGGGAGGCGAGGGAGCTGCCCTCTGCGGCTGCGGCTGCTTCGGTCAGGAGCCTCCTGGCCTGGGGTCCCGGGTGACTTCTCCTTTTCAGGTGGCTGTGGTTGGTATTTACAGAAGCCGGATAGCCTTTGTCACCACAGTTACCGTTTACCACATGACCTTCAGGGGAGAAAAGTATGAGTAATCCTCTCAACATCTAAATGACAAACGTGCAGAGTATTCCAGGCCAGGCCCAGGGAAATGTACTGGAGAGACACGCCAGCCCCGTGGCCCACGCCTGGTAGCCCAGCCACTCCACGGGGTCGGTGAGGCCAGCCCGGGCCACTCAGCATGACCTCAGCTCCGTAAACAGAAAGAATGCCAGGGTAAGCTGCTGCCCGTCGGTCGTCCCCGTGCGCTGGGAGGCTGTGGCGGAGGGACCTGGCCTGGAGCCCAGCCCGGACAGGTTAGTGACTTAGACTCTGTTTCGAAATAAAAAATAAAAAAAGTGCATAGGCCGCTGGCTCAATTGCCAAAAAGAAAAAAGAACAGAGAAAAAGATAGCAGGCTGTGGCAGGAGTAAAACTGTCTGCTAGACCTTTCACCTTTCAACACCCCTTCGTCTGTCAATGGTGGTCTTAAAAACTAAATTCTAAAGGTGCAGACTGGAAGCTCACATCATTTCATCAGATCTCGGCTGCGTTTTGTTAACCCACGTAAGCCCTCGGGGACTTCGCGTGCTGGGCTTTTTGTAATCTTACAATTTATGATTGATGGCAGACTATGCAGGGTTGCCCCCCTTTCCTCTTATCTGGGGATATTTCAGTTAGGGGTGTACAGAACGGGGTGTGGTTCAGTGACCTGGGTTCCATCCCCAGCGCTGAAATGGAGGAGGGGGAAGGGGAGGAGGGCAGTTAGGAGGGGTGGTTGTTATTTAAGTGCGAGGCCTCCTCTCTTTCTGTGTTATTACACAGGATGGTCTGCTGAGGATGAATTAGGAGAGAGTGTAAAGCTGGAAGCTTGGTAGAAGGGAAAGAATAGGTGCTTTGGGGAAACAGAGTTGAGCCAGGATCCTAGCTGGACCCCTTGAGAGCAGTAGGACCTCGTGGCGGTGACCTCATTTCTGTGCCATCTGTAAAGTGGACGTAGCGTCCACTGCGTGCCACTCTCGTGAGGCCGACACGATGGGGTTCCTAAGTGCATGCAGTGCCTGCTGCGCCCGGGTGCTGTGCAGTGTTAGGGTTCGCTTCCCTCTGCCCCTTTCCCTGTGCAGGAGCCCGCGGGGGAGGGGGGCATCAGGCCTGCGGGGAGGGAGGCCGCGGTTTAGGTGCAAGAGGAAGCTGTACTGGCCCACGGCCGTTAACTAGGTCACTGGGAGGAGCGTCTCCGTGTGGGTTCCGAGTGTGCGGCCAGGTGTTTAGGGCTGTCTGTGCCCTCACGGTCACTCGGAGGGGTGCCAAGCAGGTCCGGGACCATGCCACCCGTAGATGGCCCAGCGGAATACTTGGATGATGTCTGAAATAGTCCTTTTTGATTATTAAGCCAGAGGAGAAGGCCTTACTTTTCAGTTTCTCATTTTTAAAACTTGTGGTAAGATATATGTACTACAAAATGTAAGCGTTTTTGCGTGCATGCCCCCTAGCCCTGCAGCGCAAACTCAGGGCCTGGTCGGGAGCCCCACGTGTGGCGTCGCGGCTGTCTCCAGCCTGAGGCCCAAGGTGCTGCCTACATCCGTTCACAGGGCCACACCGCTGTCCAGCTCCAGAGCCTGTTCATTTTTCCAAGCTGGATTAGAGTTTAGAGCCTTCAAACATTAGCTCCCCGTCCCCGCCCCTAGCCCCGCAGAGGGACCTGACGGCCCGAGGCACCGCCCCAGGCACCTCCTGTAAGGGAAGTCAGACAGTGTGTTCATTTGGTGGCTCGCATCCATTCTTTTCTCTTTAAACTCCATTTTGTAAGTTCTGTTACACCCTGGCAGGCATTCTTCTTTTCTGTAAACTCATGATTTTCTTTGAGATTTATGAATACATGTATGTGCACATTACTTTTTTGTTTTTGTTTATTTATTTTTTGAGGCAAGGTCTCACTGTATAGTGCAGGTTGGCCTTGAATTCACTGTGTCATCCAGGCTGGGTTGGAACTCGCTGTAATCCTCCTGCCTCAGCCTGCCGAGTCCTGGGATTATAGGTGTGCACCACCACGCCCAGGTGCACGCTACCTTTCCAGCTTTTGTTTATGATCTTTGCTACCTTATTGAGGGAAACTATGTCACTGGAAGTGATTTAAATGTTTATTTACTTATTTAGAGGCAAGGCCTCATTATGTTACCTAGGCTTGTCTCAAACTTTTGGGTGTGAATTATCCTGAAGCAGGTGGAACTCCAGGCATGCACCACAGCTAACTCCCAGCTGTTTATTTTTAGAAATAGCCCTTCACAGGATCAGGACTTTCAGAAATATTTTACTTGGGATTGAACCCAGCGTCTTCACACCGACCTGCATCTCCAACCTTTTTAAAATGTTTTTGAGACAGGGTCTCAGTAAGACACTTAATTGCTCAGGCTGGGCTCAAGCCTGCAAATCTCCTGCCTCGGCCTCCTGAAGTGCTGAGCTTACAGGTGTGCACTACCACATCCAGCTCTGCTCAGGGTTTTAGATGATTGTAAAGGCAGGGGTGTTGCTCAGTAGTAGCTCATGTTGGATGGCGTGATTGAAGCCCTGGGCTCAGCTTCTAACACTACAAAAACAAAAACAAAAAAAAAAGATTATATACTAAGTACACCAGATTCTGTCTTTGTCTTGTGCCTAAGAAAAACAAATCTCATAAATAAAAATACAGTTTCCCAGCTGGGCATGGTGGCGCACACCTTTAATCCCAGCACTCGGGAGACTGACGTAGGTGGAGCGTTGTGAGTTCGAGGCTGGCTTGGGCTACAACATGAGCACAAGGCTGGCCTGAGCTACATAGTGCGACCCTGCCTCGAAAAACTAGGGCTGGGAGTTTGGCTCAGTGGCTTAAGGGCCTGTCTGGTAGGCACGAAGCTGTGAGTTTGATCCCCGGTGCCTCAAAAAAAAAAAAAAAAAAAACAGTTTCCCATATCAGTATATGGATGGATGGATGAATGGACAGACGGACAGATGGACAGACAAGTTCTGCCCTCATCCCCTGCCCCTGCTACTCCCCCAGAGAAAGCCAGGATGGCGTCTCTCCAAGCAGCAGGGAGGGCAGCCAGTTGGTGGGGCTCGAGAACCCCGAGGTAACAGTCGGCCTCTCTTTTCAGGTGGTACACCTTGAAATCCAAGCCAGGAAAGAAGGAAAAAGCACGAGGAGAAATCGAGGTGGACATCCAGTTCATGAGGAACAACATGACAGCCAGCATGTTTGACCTGTCCATGAAGGACAAGCCCCGCAATCCGTTTGGAAAACTGAAGGACAAGATCAAGGGAAAGAACAAGGACAGCGCGTCGGACACCGTGTCGGCCATCGTCCCCAGCTCGACACCCTCAGTCGACAGCGACGACGAGTCTTTCTCAAAAGACAAGAAAAAGAAATCAAAGGTCAAGACCTTGTTTTCCAAGTCGAATTTGCAGAAAACGGCCCTTTCCCAGTCCATGTCTGTCCTGCCGACTTCAAAGCCAGACAAAGTGGTGCTCCGGCCTGGAGACTTCCGGTCCCAGTGGGAGGACGATGACAAGGAGGACGAGTCCTCCTCCTCTGCCTCGGACAGTGAGTGACAGCGGCCTCTTCACGCGGCTGCTCTTCCTCAACTTACCCTACTGTGCTGTGAGCGAGAGGGAGCAGACAGGTCTTTGGAGAAAGGTTTCACTCTGCCGCAGTGGCGGTGGTGCTGGCGGGCAGAGGTGACATTGGCTCAGGTGCCTGTTGTACCTTTGATCCCTTGGGTTTCCGAGATGCCTGTTCCGGGATGTCTGGCTGTGGGACTGATGTGCGTTAGTACAGGGATTCACGCTAAAAAAATGAGTGCGTCCAAGTGTCTTTGTCTCTGTCTCTGTCTGTCTCTCTCTGTCTGTCCAGAATAAAACCATAGAACCTCGTTGTTGTTCTGATATTCAACTGTTTGAATTGAAACAGTTTATTGATCTTCGATGATATGCCTTGCCCCATGGGCTATACCCCTGATGGAAGCTAGGGAACCCAGTTCCCTTAACTCTGAATCGATTGTCTATGCTGAAATTTCTCTCTCTTCTCTTCTCTTTGTGTGTGTGTGTGTGAGAGAGAGAGAGAGAGAGAGAGAGAGATACTGGGAATGAACCCAGAGCCTTCACACTGAGCTATCTCCCCAGCCCTTTGCTTTAATTTTTCAGAGTCTCACTAAGTTGCCTAGGTGGGACTCGAACTTCTGATCCTCCTGCCTCAACCTTCCAAGTGCTGGGGTAACAGGCGTGTGCCACCCCGGCTCAAGCTTCAATTTCAGCGATCAGATCTGAATCTCTTAGTGTCAGATTTCTGTTACTCTACCAGGAGCGCTGCGCTTTCCGGGGGCTTCACACAGGGTTCCTCAGCCTCAGCGCTGCTGACCAATGGGCCGGACTCTTCCTTGTGGTGGGGGGCCGTGCTGTGTATTGCAGGACGCTTGGCAGCACCCCTGAGTTCTACCCTGTAGGGGCCGGTAGCACCCCTCCTCAGGGTGGGACAGGTTGTTGAAGAATGACCCTGCCCCCTCTGAAAACCCTGCGTCCTCTGCTTCCCTCCCTCTCCCTTTGCTTTGTCCTTCCTTCCTTCCTGCCCGCCCCTCCTTTCTGGTGCTGGGGCTGGGACCCAGGGTTTTGGGGGGGGGTACCAGGTGAGCGCCACACCCCCCACCTCCTAGTGTAACGCGTCCTCTTTCTATTCCTTGCTTTTCCTTCCTAGTCATGTCCCACAAGAGAACAGCAAGTGCAGACCCCAAGCAACTGAGCCAGATCAACTTCAGCCTCCCCAAGAAGGAAGGCCTCTCCTTCCTCGGGGGCCTGCGGGCCAAGACCGACAGCCTCTCCCGCTCTAATGTCTGCATCAACGGGAGCCATGTGTACGTGGAGCAGCCCGAGCCCCGGAGCGAGGCCAAGGACGGCAGCCCGGCCTCGTCCCCGTCGCCCCAGGGATTCAGGAAGAAGCCCGCCTTCTCCTCCACCGAAAACCTGGCGGGCAGGCCTTGGAAGGAGCCTGGGGACGGGGGCGGCCTGTCTTCTGACACCTCCGCCAGGGACTCTCTGAAGTCCATGTCCCTGCCGTCGTACCGACCCCTGGCCAGCGGCGACACTCGGGAAGGCACCGTGCCAGGGAACCCAGAGGCGGCGAGAGAGGCCAAGGACAGCAAGAAGCAGGAGGGCAAGAAGTCCTCCCTGCTGTCTCTGGTGACGGGAAAGAAGGAGGTGGCGAAGGGCAGCGAAGGCGAGCACGCAGCGGGCGTCCCGGGGCAGGAGCAGGAAGGCGTGACATCGGAAGCCCCGCCGCGGGAGGAAGGGCCCAACGCCTCCTGCTGGGGTCAGTCTTTGAACCCCTTTGAAGACGTGCAGATCTCAGAACCGGGAGCTGGACCTGAGCCCAAGTCCACACCAAAGCCGCCTGCTCCCTCGGCGAGGACCCCGCAGACCAGAGCTGTCAAGCCACGGTGAGTCCCGGCCCTCGGCACGCAGGCCCTTCCTCCCCCACTGTGGCCCGTCCTGGGACGGCGCCACACGTGCCACAGGTGTGCTGGGCCGAGTCAGCTGTGTTAGTCCCTTCCCTGCCACCTGTTGACCTGCCCTGCAGAAAGGGCAGTGATGTCCACAGCCCCAAGCCTCTGCCCGGCTTTGTCCTTCTCGGCGAGCCAGCCGGACCCCAGTGCAGCGCGGCGGTCTGCGGCAGGCTGGGAGCCCGGAGCGGGGAGCACGACTGGGGCGCGGAGGGTGCAGGAGTGCCAGTGTGACGTCCTCCGTCCTCGCTGCTCCTTTCCCTTTGGGGAGGGCGCTGTCTCTCTGCCTCTTGACTTGGCCTCTGCTGGGCCCGGAGACCCGGGTGCCCGCCCGGCCGGCCGCCTGGGCCGCTCGTCTGTGCGTTTCCTCCGCCCGCCTGGGCCTGGAGGGCTTGTGTGTGTCTGCATGACTTCCATTCATACTCACAATGTTGCCGTGGTCTGCGGGGAGGGATTCCGGGGTTCTTTTGGAGATTCTTACTTTGATCACATGTGTAAACACACGCAGACACTCTGTTTCTTCCAAATCTGTCCCTGTTTCCTTGGGTTACATCTTGTACTGCTTCGAACTTTTAGATGCTTCGCCCTGCAAATCAAGTGCTAGGCCTCTGTGTCAGTCACCAAAAGGAGGTGTGGGCTGCTGCTTTCCCTGGGTCACCCTGCTCCTCTGGGAGCAGGCCTTTGTGGTAGGTGTGCTCGGTGATACAAGTGTCCCTTTTAGGGGCTGGAGGTATAGCTCAGGGGTAGAGCATGTGCTTGAAGTGTGCCAGGCCCTGAGTTCCTTTAACTTTGTACGATACCGTCCCAGATTTTGAAACATTCTCCCCCTTGGATGACTTTTTTTTTTTTTAAGTTTGTCTCTCATGATGCATCTGCAACTGACCTGGAGATTTTATTTTGTCCTTTTTGCAGACTGGAAGTATCTTCAGAGGCCCAACCCAAAGCCGGGCTTCCTTGCTCCCCCGACTCTCCTCTCTCTTTCTCTGCTCTTGCTTCTAGTTCTGGCCAGGCCCCTGCGCCTGCCGACTCAGGGCGTGATTCCGAGCCCCAGTCCTCTGAGAGTCCTCCCGTCTGCTCCTCTCTCCCTTCTCCTGTAGCAGCGCCCATTTCCACCTCCACCCCGATTGGACACTGGCCCCCCTCAGGCCCGGGCCAGCCCAGTTCTGAAGAACCGGCTTTGCTCCTCCAAGCAGACTTGAAAAAGGAGAGTTTAACACCAATCCCAGGCACTGGGTCTTCTGACCTGGGATCGCTTTTCGAAGAGCCCCACACCCCAGTGCGGAAAGGGACGGCAAGTCCTCTGCGGGAGAAGACCCGTGAGCAGGGCCTGGGTGAGAATGCTGGCTCCGCAGAGCCGGGAGGCTCTCTCCCCCAGCAGCCCGAGGTGGGGCAGTCAGAAGAGGCATGTAGCGGGGCTCCTTCCCTGAAACAAGGCTGCAGCCCCTCAGGCGAAGAGACCCCCGAGGAACTGTCTGTGCTCTCACTGGGTGGTGGCAGAATTGCGGGCCCCATTGGGGAGCTGGCCGAAGTGGGACTTGCAGACCCAGAGAGCCAGCCTGGGCCTTCTGCGGGGAGCAGGGCAGCGCCCCTTCCGGCAGGCAAGCCGGACACCAAGAGGCAGAGGCAGGCGGAGACGAACCTGCGTGGTGGCCAGGGCCAGGAGAAGGGCCGGAAGCGTGTGTCGTTTTCTGAGCAGCTCGCCACGGAAGAGGTGGAGAGACCCACCGGGCTGGGGAACGAGGACAGAAGTCCCCCCCGGGAGCTGGCACTCGCAGGAGCCTCTACAGGACTGGCGTCTGGTGCGGAGACCACAGAGAGGGGGCCCGTCACTGCGCCGGCTCCCGCAGAGGGCTCCTCAGGAGCCCCCACCGGCAAAGCGAGCTCGGCGAAGCACACCCCACTCTTCAGACCCAAGGGTGTGGATGCTCTCACAGCTCAGCTGCAAGACGAGGTCTTCGATGACCGGGAAGCCTCACCGCCCGACCTCCCAGGCGGCCCTCCCTGCGCCTCGGCGGGGCTGGCTCCCCTCGCGACCGATGCAAGCCCGACCCTTCCCTCCATCCCCGAGGTGGCATCAGACGACGAAGGAGTGGATCAGGACCGCAGGCCTCAGGCCCCTTCAGCTCCTCCGGCGCAGGAGGCCTCTGCGCACCCCGGCGGGAATGCGAGCCGGGACGAGGAGGAGGGATCGGAGGTGGACGGGGGTCCGGGTCGCCCTCGCTCTCCTGCGCCCGGCGCCCCGCTCTCTGAAACCTTCCCTGCCGCACGCTCTGTGCCTGCCGCTCCACTCACTGACACTCACCACGCCAGTACAGCGGAATCTCCAAAAAAAGCAGCCACAGAGGGCTCCACGGAAAGAGTTGAAAATTTTGCCAAGAGGAAGCCGCTTCTTCAGGCCTGGGTTCCGCCCTCAGAGGCCCATCCAGTCTCAGCCTGGCCCGGCCCTGGAGCTGGGGCGGCCAAGCACAGGTGAGAGACGGGCGGTGCCCCCTCTTTGCATCTACCTGCAGACCTCATGGCTTTTGAGCCACACACAGGCCCCGAGGTTAGAACCTGCCTGTCTACTGCAGGGCTGTCCCCCCATCCCTCTGCGCTGGCAGCAGGAACACAGTCGCAGTCTTCAGAGAGACAGCTCAGGGGCTGGGCTGCAGCCGGCTTCGGATCGCTCTAGTGGTAGAAACGCAGCGCAAATTTTGTGTCCCAAAGTCTCAGGAACCGGCTGAGATCCAGAACTTCCTGTCGGGATGGCTGGCCGAGCACCTGGCCCGTTTCTTCTGAGCTTTCTTTACTGCCAAGGCACAGGCGGCTCTGCGGGGCTCCCCAGAGGGTCCTCGGCTGTGCTTCCCTCCAAGAATAACACATTGTCTCTCTTCCTTATTCTCGCAGTGCTGGGGCTCGAACCCAGGGCCTTACACATACTGGGGAGTGCTGTACCCCTGAGTTTTACCCCCGGCCCTTACAGGCTGTCCTTTGCATTCTGCTGACATTCACGACGAGGCTGAGGGTCTCGTAGCAACGTCAGGAAAACGGGCCGAGGATGAGCTTTGCGACTTGCAGATGCTGCCTGGATCTGTCTGCTGGCACTGTGATGTTGCAGCGTGTGTCGGGCTGCCCTCCCCCGCCTTCCGCAGACTGCCTTAGTTGAGAAACGCCGTTTCTGAGTTCTGTGGTTACAGAAAGCCTTAAGGATCCCTCTTCCCCTTCTTTTCAGACTTCAACCCGTGAAGCCAATGAACACCACGGCCACCAAGATTGTTAACTCCAGCTTGGGGACTGCCACCATCATCAGTGAGCACGTGACCAACGACCCCATGATAAAGGTGCGTGTTCTGAGAAGCCAGCAGGTCAGCCAGGGTCCTGCGTAGCACTCTTGTCTGGAATCCTTGTGGTGTGTGTTCCTGTGGCACCAGGTACTTGGGAGGCTGAGGCAGAAAGGATCTTTTGAGCCCATGAGTTTGAGACCAGCCTGGGCAACATGGCCAAACCCCTTCCAAAAAAAAAAAAAAAAAGTTCTAAGCACTTGCCTAGCAAATGACGAGGCCTGAGCTCTAAGGCCAGGTGCATGTCACCCTTGTGTCGTCCTTGGGCGGCAGGTGATGCCTGCAGTCACTCCATCCTGTATTTGCTGGCTCTGGAGTCTTCCCACAGGATGGGTAGTTACCATTTCCCTTGTAGTTATTTAGATATTGTTGCAATTTTTTGTGTCTCAAAGAACAAGATTAACACTGGTACTTTTTATTTTATGTTTAATTTTTATTTTGGTGGGCCTGGGGATTGAGCTCAGAACTCCGCACACACCAGGCAAGAGCGCAAGAGCGGCACCCCTGAGCCACATCTGGAGCCCAGGGAATTCTTCTTAATGAGGAGAAACTTCACCCAGCTGGCCTTCAAGCCATGTTGTGTGCTTTTTTCCTGTTTCCTTTTTATCTTTAGGCAACAATGTAGAATTGTTGACTTTTAATTATCATACAGATATCTTTTGTTTTGTCATTTTAAATAATGTCAAGCATAAAAATGTTGCAACAGTAACACAAAGGGCTCCTGTAAACCCGGCATCCGGATTCACCAGGTTTCAATTTTGGGCCAGAGTCGCTTGTCTCATCTTCGCCTTTGCCTTCCTCCTCCCCTCTGCCTTCCTATCTCGTGCACAGGCACGCGTGGAACTTTCTTTTTTTTTTTTTTTTT
>RJWM01029414.1:0-24146 GCA_004363535.1 Dasyprocta punctata
TAAGTATTATTAAATCAAAAGTGAGCACATTAAGAAGTGTTACCCAAAGTTAACTCCCAATTCTCAGACATCAAGTTCAGAAAGGAAAAAAACAAAATCACATAGTTATTCTTCAATTCAAAACTAGAAGGGCCAGGGATTTAGCTCAGCAGCACAAGTGCCTGCCTGGCAAGTGCAAGGTCCTGAGTTCGTTCCCCGGTACAAAAAAAAAAAAAAAAAAAAAAAAAAAAAAAAAAAAAAAAAAAAAAAAAAAAACTAGAAAAAGAGCCAAGTATGGTGGCACATGCTTGTAACCCCAGCACTCAGGAGACTGAGGGGGGAGTATTACTGTGAGTCCAATGCCGGCCTGGGTTATATAGTGAATTCGAGGTCGGCCTGAACTACACAGCAAGAGAGACCCTGTCTCAGACAAATTAAAAACAAAACAAACAAGCAAAAAAACCTAGAAAAGGGAAAAAAAAAACCTTGGCTCAGTCTATTACTGTTAATTTACAAGGTGCAAATATTTTTGCATATGAAACTGAATGAAAAATGGTCATAGGGTTAGGGATGTAGCTTGGTAGTAGACCACATACTTCACATGAGCAGGGCCCTGGGTGTGATGCCCTGCAAAGCAAAAAACAAACCAAAAAAACAAAAACAAAAACAAAGCAAAAAAATGACAGATTTTCTGCAGAAAGTTACTGACAAATATTAAATTTTTTTTTTTTTTTTAGCGGCACCAGGGATTGAACTCACAACCTCACGCCTGCCAGACAGGTGCTTAAGCCACTGAGCCAAACTCCCAGCCCTAGTTTTTTGAGGCAGGGTTGCACTATGTAGCTCAGGCCAGCCTTGTGCTCGAGTTGTAGCCCAAGCTGTCCTCGAACTCACAACACTCCTCCTACCTCAGGCCTCCACCACGCCTGGCTAATATTAAGATAAATTAAAGCTCTTAATTATTTATATACAAAGCCAGCACTGTATTGCATGCCTGCAATCCCAGCACTTGAGAGGTTAAGAGGCAAGAGGACTGTAATTTAAGGTTGGTCTCACAGTGAGACCCTGTATCAAGAAACGAAGTTTATATACCAAACTTCAGATATACCACTTATCCTTTCCCCTTAAAAACACAGAACTAGATTTTATCTCAAACTGCAACTTCATCAAGTAGTAAAGTTAACCTTTTTCCATATTTATAAGTTATTAAATTACAAATTGGAAAGAAAAGCTAAGTCTATTGTATGTAAATCTGATAGAAAACATACTTTTAAAAAACCAGTCATCATTAGCAAATTTACATGTTTATTAAAGATCTTTATCCCAACTTAGTTGTTTCTCACAATATTCCTACAAATCCAGAAAAAAAAAAAATACCAGTATTTCCTAATAGTAGGTCACACACAAAAACACCTATCATATAAGACTTCCAATCCTGTGACATTTCTTGCCTTTGACTCATTCCACAGGCCTTTAACATTTAAGAGCCATTTATTTGTAGTACAGATATTGAAAATGAAATTAACTAGTACATTAGCTAATCAACTTAGTAACTAACAGTTTAAAAACTCATTCAATGCATATCCTTGATGAGCTGATTTGTCTTTATCCTCCAGAGGTATCCTTTGTATCAAAGCACCAGACAACTTCACTGAAGGATGTATGCCACGTTATTACCTTATTGAGCTGTAAGTTAAAGCTCAAGAGAAAAGCCATCTATGTAGCAATGAAAAACAGGGTAGGCCCCTTTATCTGTCGTTTCATTTTTTTTTTTAATGATGTCAGTTATCTATAATCAACTGTGGTCTGAAAACAGTAAATAGAAAATTGCAGAAACAAGTAATTCGGTAAGTTTTAAACTTCACACCGTTGCTAGTGATGTGATGAAATCTCCTGTCATCTACCGCAGGAATGAACCATCCCTTTGTCCAGTGGATCCACCCACTGCACTTCCTACCTATCTGCCCATTAGTCTCTTTGCAGCTGTTCTAGTTAACAGAGCATCTCCATGTCATAATGCTTTTTGTTCTAGTAACTCTGACATAATACATAGTCCAACTCTAAGTCACAGTGCCTCCATCACTCATCTCACTTCATCTCATCATGTAGGCACTGTCATCTCACATCACGAGTGAGCATAGTACAATAAGATATTCTGAGACATCCTATTCATATTAACTTTTATTACTACATATTGTTATAATTCTATTTTATTATTGTTAATTTCTCATTATGCTTAACTTATAAATAAACTTTATCATACATAAGCATGTATAGGAAAAGAAACTTGGCATATATAGGGTTTAATACTATCCAAAGCCTCAGGCACCTACTGGGGTTCTTGGAACATATCCTTTGCCAAGTAGGAAAAACTACTTCATTATTTTTTTTCACGGATGAAGTCAAATACAGTCTAATCTGCTTTCCTTATAATACCTTGCAGGGTAGGCACAGAGTAAATATTTGCTGAAGAAGTAACACATTCTTCCTGTATACAAATGCTATTTAATACTGTAACTCAATAAGGACTCTCAACAAATTGATTCATTAAATGATGTGGAAGACTGATATAAAAACCCTCATGTACATCCACTCCTGATCTTCATAGTAGAATTACATGATTTGAATCAGAAGAGTCAATGGTGTTTGCAGAAAATAATTGTTAAGAGCTCCTCAAGTTATTAACTAGTTGCCTATGTGTTCACTAGATTCCCAATTTTTACTTATATATTTGGCATGAAAAAAGCAATCACTCCTATTCTACAAATATGTTCCATAACTTACATAATAAAACTCCAAATGAATTCTGCTGCTTTGTCTTAAATGCCTAATTTCTAAAAAAAGAAACTGCTTACTACTATACTTTTTAAAACAATATCAAAAGAGACTTACAATGAGCAAAAGTATACTTTCTTACACAATCCATAAAGCAGACAGTTAACAATTTTGTTATAGATTCATAGGATCTTCTGTAATGTTCCCATATGCAACAATGGTAAGTGGAAAACCATTATGTCTTTGAGAACTCTAATGTACTGTCAACAATTCAAAAAGTCATGTATGAAGCAACAGAGGGTTGCTGTGGTCATATCTGGCAATCAGGTATCTGCATGTAAGCACCTGATTGGGTGACGGAAAATTTTTTGTCCAACTTAGTTACATTTTAGGTTCCTGGGTTCCAGTAGCTGCTTGCTCTCTTCGCCAGAGTCCAGATGAGTTAGCTTTTCCATCCACACGTGGAATTTCTCCTCTGTCTGCCTCTGCATGTTGGAAAAACAGCTCATGGCCTCTTCTAGGACACTGCCTATGCAGTTCCTATCACAGACAGCACCCTTGTTAAGTAATCCTGGAATTTCCCTGGGTACTCCTTCAGATCCCCCAGCACGACTGAAGTCAGCTTTAAAGACATTGAGGCCATTTAATAAAACATTATTAAATCAGGAAAGTGATTTTTATTAAAACATGCTTATTCAGGAAAATGGCATAAACATTTCTTAGAAAAGCCTGACAGATACAGCATTGAGAAGCAGTATTTAAATTCATTAACCAAAGATAACAATTGTAAGAAAAAATAATAAAGTAACTAAAATGACATTACTATTTTTCATAGCTTCACTATATCTGCCTGGAAGCATATATTCTGTTAACTATATAGCTGACTAATCTTGAACAGTGGCTTCCAGATTTTGGTAAACATAAAAACCTGAAGTGGTTTAGCAATAACAATAACTGGAATGGTTCCAATGCATCTGAGGTTGGTTTACTGTTAAGTTCCACAGGTGATTTTAATGTATAGACTAAACTGATAACCACTGTATCCTTGAGTACTTTTACTGCCTTGACACTAAAATTCTGAATGGGTAGTCTGGCAGCTGGTCCATAATAAATCAATATATAATAATTCTCAAAAGGAAAGTTTTCTGGCTAAATTTAGAATATGCTATAAATCATATCCTTTCCCTGTAGAGAGCACAATAATGGTTCTGAATTGATCTGCAGTAAGGAAACCTGCTTACACACAATGCAGCACATTCCAAGTGTGTGAGCAAGTACATGGCTATTAATATCCAACAGAATAATGATTTCATAAAAGTCCAGTTTAGGGTATGATCCTACCTATACATACACCATTTAACCTTGCACTAGGCTAGATCATCTTTGGTTTGCATCTCTAACAAAACCAATACAGTACTAAATTCTTCAGTCTAAAACAGTATTACCTCTGTGATCACTCTTGAACACACTACTGTAGCTTTTCTACTCCATTCCCATTCAATTTTAATCTCTCATATTCTGCTTCATTATTATTGAGACCATATACAGTACTCTACCTGGGAGCATATAATAAGTTCATTTATGGTCTGTTTTCTCAAAACAGATTAGGTTTCATGAGGGAAGAGACTATGTCCACTTCAGTGTTCCCACACCACACAGTAGGTACGCAAACAGTTGCTGAATAAAATAAATGATAGAATCAATTTATCAATCCTGACTTCGTCATTTACCTACATCGAGAAGTCTTATTTTAGAGAACAGCCTTTGGCCAGGTGCGGTAACTCGTGCCTGTAATCCCAGCACTCAGGAGGCAGAGGCAAGATGATCACCTTGAGTACTGAGGCCAATACTACATAGTGCTATATAGTCAGTTAAAGGCCAGCCTGAACCACACAGCAAGACCCAGTTTCAGACCACCTTCTCAAAAAAGAATAGCTGTAGACTACAAAAAATTAATCCTTCCCCTATGCTGTCTTCACTTAAAAGGAAAAAAAATGCAAATTTCAAAAACTACTCATTTTTATATGTAAACTTCCTCAAGAAAGACATATGCTTTTCCAAATACAGTGTATTTAGCTTGGGGAAAAACCAAATCCAAAAAAAAAAAAAAAGTTTAAAGAGCTATCAAATTCCTTTGAAGCTCCATTAATATATGCTGGGTAAACCTAAGTATAGGGCAGGAAATCAGACAGCCCACTTCGATATAGCATTAATTATTTCTCTATAAGTACAAAAATTGGTACTTAAAAGCTGAATTCAGAAAATGGTGTAAGAACATTTATGCTGAGGACAGTCAACTAAGTTGCAGTCTCATAAAGATGAGTACCAGCAATAAACACTGACAAGTGAGACATTTTGAGGGCTTAAAAAGAGGAACTGCTAGGTATGGTAGCACTCGCCTGCAATCCCAGCAAACAGGAGGTTGAGGCAGGAAATTGTGAAGTTTGCAGCCAGCCTAAACTACACAATGAGTTCAAGTCCATCCTGGACTACAGAGACCCTAACGCAAAAAAAAAAATGTCTCTTTTAAAGGACCAATTACACATTTGTTAAAACCAACAAAACAAGAGTGAACACCAATAGTAAACAACAGACTAGGTTAAAGTGGTGTATCAACATAGATTTGTCATTGTTAACAAAAATACACTCTAGTGCAGGATACTGACAGTGAAGGAGATTATACATGGGAGTGGGGGTGTAGGGAAACCGTTTGATTTTTCTAACAGCCTAAACCTGCTCTAAAAAACAAAAAACAAAAAAACAGGTACCATATTCTCACCTTAAACACACATATGATAGGTCCTTTCAGTAGCACTAGGATATATCTTATTTTCAAGATTCTGCCAAAAGCAAAGCTTATACTTCTGCACATACAAAGATAATACAGGTACTCGTTTTAGAAAATAAGTTAGGAAAAGGAGACTAAAAATAGTGTCTTGATGCTTTAACATGAGATTGCCAAAGAATATATCCACCTGTAATATTTAAGTTATAAATTTAACATTTTGATGTTGTAACATATAGAAAACATTTAAAGAATGCACACTTTTAAAATAATCACTTGAACTTAAGAGTGTTCACGTCCGTAATTTAATATAAAACTGTATGTAGTTTATAGCTAATATTACTACTATACTGTTAAGGAACTGATACCCACTAGCAGTAAGAGAACTTAAGAGAACAAAACTACCAGTTTCACAATGATTTCTAGCTATGATACTTAATGTATCATTTCTTTTTTCTCCTCCCTTGAAATGGGATCTTGCTATGTTGCCTAGCCTAGCCTTGAATTCTTGGACTGAAAGGATTTTCCTGCCTCAGCCTCCCAAGTAGCTGGGACTACAGGTGTGTGTCACAGTACCCAGCTCAACTGCAACTTACCTGAGTAGCTCTTAGCCCTGGCTGCTCACTGTCATCACTAGAGAGCTTTAAAAATGCTGCTGTCTGAGATCAAAACCCAAATATTCTGACTTAACTGGGCTGGAATGGGGCCAGAGCATAAGTTTTAAATATTGACTACCTTCCACACACCCCCAATGATTCTAATGTATAGTGAGGTTAAAAAACAGCATGAATTTTATCTATCTAGTTTGAAAATACACATTGTACCTGATTATTCTGTCTCCAAATAATGTATCAATGTATCTAGTGAGTCTCCTAAACAGCAACCAAAATACAATCTGGCTACAAAAGTTTTATAATAGGAACAAGGGCGTTCAGCTACCGAGTCAGTTCATATTCAATTTAGGAAAGAAGTCAATCACTGTGTTTCATGGGACTGTCTGTCTTCTTAAGCCCTTATCTTTTACTATGAGACCCCACTGCCTAAAATAAATTAAAAATTTTCCAAACAAATCCCTACAGGTTGAGATCACACAAATTAATAAGAAAAAACATATCCACCAGGTGGAAAACATGCAAAAAAACATAAAGGGACTGTTAATACAAAAGGCCAAACATGATTTTTCAACTTCACTAGTGATCTAAGAAATATTAACCTTAAAATGATTCTTCTACCAAATCAGCAAGATTTTTTAGAAATAAACACTCGGTAAGAATATAATGCACCGGGGATTTAGCTCAGCAGCATAAGCACCTGCTTTACAAGCACAAGGTTGTGAGTTCAATCCTTGGTACCAAAAAGAAAAGGAAGAAGAAGAAGAAGAATATAATGCATAAAAAAAAAAAACCCTGGATGGAATAAGTGATATATTTTCAAAAGAACAGTATGGTAGCATAAGGTCAACAGCTTTAAGTGTTCATACTCTTACTCATGAAAGCAAAATTTTAACATTCCAAATGACCAATATTAGGGGAGTTACTTTTACAGCTTGCTAAATTGTTCAAAGACCAAATATTCTGCAGAATACATAGTGTTTTGATTGAATGCTCAAAAAGTTACGTTAAGAGGGAAAAGAATGTAGAAGCATATCCAGCATGAAAATTCTTGTATTATGGAAGGCAACATAAAAAAAATGTCAGCAAAAACATAATAATTCAACCTTCTACTTCATATTTTCCTATTTTCAAATATTTCTACAAAGAATTTGTTACCTTAAAAAAAAATTTTAAAAAAAGCTTTTTTTTAGCACTTAAGAGGCTGAGGCAGGAGGACTACTGCAAGTTCGGGGCCAGCCTGGGCTACAAAGTAAGTTCATGGCCAGCCTGAACTGCATACTGAAACCTTGTCTCAAAAAGACAAAAAAAAAAAAATAATAATTTTTTTAATTTCATGCAACAGTTAACAGATCAAAAACTGTACTTTATTTTGATACATTCCAGGGCATAAATCTACGGTGAATAGTGAGTGCTGAGATCCTGCCTACAGTAGAGCTGGGCCAGTCACGCCTGATCGTGTGGACTGAGAATTCAGGTGATTTTAGACAGCTGTCATCAATAGCCTTCCTGACATTCTCTAAAAAGGGCAATGGCTAAAACAACTGACTCTTACCTACTATGATAGGTACTATTTTTAGAACTTAAGTCTCAATAGGCATTTATATGGTAGACTATCAGTTCAAACAAAAGCAGGCCAGTATAGCCAAGATAAAATGACGCTATCCTGAGCTGAGGTTCACCATGTTAAGTATTTATGAAAAGCAAGTTACCAGTTGGTTGGTGTATGCTGATGCACACATTTGTTCAGAGAATTAACTTATTGAGCTGTCTGAAGTCTAATGTCCAGCATTCATACATGTATTAACTAAAATCAAAGCCCCCGCAACAGGAAACTTTCAGAGCTAGTCTCAAAAGGGATTGTACACAGCAAGTGGCCTCCCTATGAAAAAGAATGCTCTAGCCCTAAAACTTGAAAATATATAAAGTATATTAAAAACTCTATGAAGATCAGACACTGAATGAAAGGCTTGAATAGTCAAGGTAACTACCACACAGTATTTTTACATTAACACAATATAAAATACTGTAAGTTTACTGTAAAATACTCTGTTCATCTCTAGGTCCCCCAAATAAAAATACTGCCAGAATTACCTTGCTATGATACCTCCAAATAGATTCTAACATTTATGTATTTCCAAAAACTTCAAGAAAATGGTATGTATAGTGCTAATATTGTCAGTTAAATATTACAAAAAAGACAACTTCATAAACATTCATTGCCTGTACATCAAAACAAATTACTAAGTATGATCATGCATTGTATTATTCTGCATCATATTTGCAGTCTCTAAGAAAATGCACTAATTGTTATTTAAGACTATACTCAGGAATTATCTTCAATTTTTAAGCTGCTGCCAAAAGCTTACAAATAAAGCATTTTCTGAATTACTAAATTGGTTGTTTCATGATGAAATACTTTTTTCCACTTGGTTTCTACCCTGTATAAACAGTTGGATTCAAATTTCCATATCTAAGAGATTCTCTTAGGCACATCCAGTTTAACGCAAATCAGTTCATAACACAATTTTGTGGGATAGAGAGGTAAGGGGAAAGGGATGAAGAAAGAATTAAGATGTCTTAGGTATGTGAGCCAATTCCTCGTGATGAATGTAATCATTATATACTATAAACATGTAGTAACAATTTTTTTTAAAAAGTCAACTGTTCAGCTGAACATAGTGGTGCACATCTATAATCCCAGCACTTAGGAAGCTGAGACAGGAGGATCACCATGAAATGGAGGCCAACCTGAGCTACAGAGTGAGTTGAAGGCCAACCTGAATTAAATAGTGAAAACCTGTCTCAAAAAAAAAAAAAAAAAAAAAAACCACCTGTTCAACAACTGCTTAAATGTGCCTCCCCCTCAAGCTTTACGCCATAACCTGACTCAAGAAACTAAAATAAACATAACTGATACGTTAAAAATGTACAATGTCACAACTTTTCAGACACAACAACATGAACAGCTGACCTGAAATTTCCGATATTTAAACTCTAGGTTATTCCATCTTTGCACAATTACAGAAAAGACCTTGTCCTATGTGACTGGCATTTCTCCCAAAACTGCAGTACATGGCACAGGCAGTCATATACAGAAGTCATGCACCTTAGCCAACCATTTGAGTTTCCACAGAAACTCTACCTTAGAAACTACACATTTTCAGAAGCCAAAACCTTACTAAGTGGCATATAAAATAGAAACTAAATTATAGTCATATTTTTTTACTTTGGTATTTGATTAGTATTGTATACAATCAGAATAGATAAGAAACAAATCACCTGTATTATTTATTAGTTTTAAACAATGGTCAAGGTAGTCAAGAAAAACAAACCACACCCAACCTATTTGTGTAAGCCAAAAGGAAAAAGGTTTGCCAAGGTATTCCTCATGTCATTTTTATAATGAGGTTCTATCGTCAAAGAAAATTTTGGTCACCCACCTTCTCTTTCCATAAAAAAATCAAAAAACTAGGGTTGTACATTAAAAATCTGTTTAGTAACAGGAATTAAAAAGAGATCCATCAAGATCTTGATTAACAGATCAGAATAAGATAGTAAGACTGCATGAGCAATTTTACAGATGCTAATAAGGTTTTCTTACAAACACTGTCAAATTTAAAACTAAAATACAACTAGAATGTACCTTAGAACAAAGTCTGCTTTGTTACTTAGAACAAACTTCAAAGTCTGCTTCTCTTACGAGTTTCACTTAAATTCCCTACCCAGTAGTTTTAATACAAGAAACTACCAAAGGAGTTCCATACATAGCAAACAGTAAGAAGCATTGCTAAAGACATTTTAAAACTCATATGTAATACGCTATATGGATGAGACTTTTATTATTTTAAGTTGAACACCTATAAAGTGTTTTTAAAACCAATCATTCTTCAGTTTGTAAGTTTGGTTAGTTATAGGTTTAATTAACCAATATGATTTTTCTTGAAATATTCTTTGTAAATCAGCAATATGCTGCCTTCATATGTACAAACAGAAAACTATGCGGGGGGAAGTCAGCTATAAAACTTTAGAAAATCAAAACTTCCCCCTCTACAATGCAACAATAAACAATGCTGTCATGATGTATTAAACACTATGCAATTTATAAAATGTTCCTAATCACGTAAGAGTCTCTTGGATAATGACAATTTGCCACTCACAAACCAGTCAGATATCATCTTTCTTCCACTATAAAGTCTCAAGACTGCCATCATACACAGTATCAAATATAATATGCAGAAAGCGGTTATGTAAAATATGTAATAAATTACAGATCCTTATACCAATGAGAGCTGGAACAAGCAAATTTCTAAGAAACTTTTTAAAGCTTGGGGGACTAAAGAAAAATTTTCCACAAGTCATTCATCCCAATGTGAGTGAAAACTTAGGACAGAAAAATGTGCAACAAGGATAACTAGCTTATCATTCTTTGAGTCAGGAAAGAAAACACACAAAAATTACTGTTTTAGGAAGAACAGTTATTATAAAACTTCAATGGAAGGTAGGATATGTAATTTCAGACACCATAAGCTCAAGTGCAGTGGCTATATAAGAAAGCAAGGTGCCTATTCCTGAGAACATACTTAGTAATAATGCTAACAGTGAGTATTAAATCTAAGCAGTGCTAAAAAGGCAATGATGGGAGCTCAGGTAATGTGTTAACAGAGAAAGAGATTTGTGAGAAATTCCATTATTTAAAAATAATCTTGTCTCTATCATTAATCGCTTAAATATTTTTTTTTCCTGATGTGCTAAAGTGCACTGGAAACCTAAGAACAGGGTTTTTGTTTGTTTTTAAATAACTGGCCATGTCTTGCTAATAGACTGCAGTCTTCAAATTTACAGAGCTGCAGGTCTCCTGGATTTTTTTCAAGTGTCACTCATCTAACTGAGTCTGACAGTTGAGAAATGCCATCAGGTGCTTTACAGTCAGTTTAAAAAACATCCTCTACCTGGTATTTCTGCAGTGATTGTCTTGCTGCTCCCTGAAACCTCTTCATCATCATCTGATGAGCTCGTGCTTGAGTCACAAGTCAGGTCACTATCACTGGTACTGCTGTCCTGCAGCAGGTTGTACTTCTTCCTTGCAGCAGCCTCCCGTTTCTGCCTCAGTAGTCTGATCCTCTCCTTGTGCTTTTGGCTCCGATGACCTTTAACCTTGGCGACTCGGCCATTCTGCTTATCACTGGATTGCCGGTTTTTCTTGGCAGCCATGGTAGATGTTTCACTTTCAGAACGGGACCGCCTAGACTTGCGCCCAACTGTGGCACCAGACACTCCTGAAGGGTCACCTTCTACTGCTATTTCTGGCTGGGAGGGTTCATTCTCTTCTGCAGAAGACAATGTATCTGAGTCAGCCAGGTGACCACTAGAGGAAGGGGAAAGCATGCAATGATTAGAGGAGTCACTCTCATAAACTCGGCCAGTTGTTGGCTTGTCACTCTCTGTGGATGCTAACTGAGACTCAGAAGAGTCCCTTCTCAGTTCCATCAATAAGCAGGGCATTGAAGAAAGAACTGTAGAATCTGCTACACCATCTTTTTGAACTTGAGGTTCCAGTTCTACAGATCCATCTTCCTCCTTGGCTGTCTCTTGTTCAGATGTTTTTGTTGGAACTTCAGACTCAATGAGTTCTTCAACTTTTCCCACTGCTTCCTCCATCTTCATTTCAGAATTTCAAGTTAAATCATGGAGCAAAATCTAGGAAATGATAGCAAAGATGCAACAGGAAAGCAACCTGTACAAAAACAGAAAATCAATAAACAGAAATAAAAGATTATTTAATCAACACAACATGTCAACTTTCCTAAGTGGTAGCACTCTACTACTGAACTTGCAAGGCTAGCAAGTAACCAAATAAAAATTTTCAGGTTACTTTTTTCATTTTTTTTGTTTTTGTTTTTGTTTTATTACTGTTTTTGAGACAGGGTCTTGATCAGGCCGGCCTTGAGCACACTATGTAGCCCAGGCTGACCTCCAACTTGCAGTGATCCTCCTCAGCCTCCCAAGTTAGTGCTGGGATTACATGCATGCACCACCACACCCAGCTCAAATTTAGAACTTTAAATTACGTGTTCACAAAATGAATCTTCAAAACTCTGATACAGTTAATATGTATGCTTGACTTTGATAGAAATAAAAAGGAATGCTTCAAAATAAACTAGTCTGGAAAACACTGAGTTACCTGAAATAATTACTTTTATACTAAATCCTCAAAAGGGGTGAGGGAGAAACAAACCCCTATGTTTTACCAAAAATACAAAAAAGAAAAAATCTTCAACTACATGCAGTTGACCAACTAAAGTTATACATGTATAATACCCTCAATAGGAGTTGCTCCGGAGGAGCATTAAGACAAAAGACCAGATTTTGCTGTTCCCTCAGACCTTCCTATACCCCACATCATTCTAATCATGTTGAATTCAGTTACTCTAGGGTTTAAATAGATGTTCTATTTCATAATCAATAGCCACTATCAACTACTTTGTGAACCCAAAATATTCTATAAATGACTTTAAGGGTCTTAAGAGAAAATCTCTTACACATTTTACACCATATATTAAATTTAGAACTTAATATCCCTACCACAACTGTGAATGACATAACTATGAAGAAACTAGACATAACTTTTAACCACAAGAGTGTGTGTGGCATATATGCAGTGCAAATTTCATTTACCAGTGGTTTTTAAAGAGGATGCTAAGAATGTACACAGCAAGTCAGTATCTTGTCCCGTACATGTCATGTTATAGAAGGCAACTACCATGATGTCCCATAGGTCACAGACAGATATAAACACTAATCTTGGTGGTATACTAGTTGGTGCAACAAGGCATCTCTATCACTTGACCCCACTGAGTGTCCTAATGGTTCAATCTATGATAAACTAAAATTAGAAAATATCTGAAAAATTCTTTTATTGAACAAAGATCTCAAGCCCACTTTTTGATTAATACAGACACAAATATTCTATATATCTTCTTTTTTTCATATTCCTTTTCAACTGTTGATAAAACAGGCCAAATGATAGGTTCCTTAATACATTCATGAAAACCAGAACATTCACAGCCACTGGAAGGTTATTAATTTAAAATAATTCCACGTATAGCCTACTTTATCAGCATAATTTATACCATTACTAATTTTTTAATTAAAACAAAAGAAGCATAAATGTTTTTCCTAATACTGTTTCAAAAGGAATGTAACACTTCTGAAAGCCAACAGAGGGAGTAAAAGTTAAACCAACAAACTGAAAGCATCATAAATGAAGTATTGCTCACAATACAAACATGAAGTAAAATATTTGTAGATATACAGTAAAATACCCCCAGGTATGAAAAACAATCTCAGAGCCAGACATGGTGGCGCACACCTGTAATCCCAGCACTCTGGATGCTGAGGTAGAAGGATCATTGTGAGTTTGAGACCAGCCTGGGCTATAAAGTGAGCTCGAGTCTAGCCTGAACTGCATAGTGAGACCCTGTCTCAAAAAAAAAAAAAGAAAGAAAAGAAAAAAAGAAAAAGAATCTCAAGATTTTCTAACTAATAAAAATGTAATGATTATTCTGTTGAGAATTTATATATCCTGGAAATTATTTTTTCTTTCACTAAAGTTAAGTATATGATAAATATACTCAGATGAAATTAATATCGACCATAAAGCACAAAGCAAAAATTTCAAATTTCTGAAGGCAGCATGGGACCTTTTCAAAATATCATCACTGAAAGTACCCCAGGCTGTGTCCCTTTCCTCAACTACTGACAAGATGCCTGGTCCTTCCAACAAAGCTGAAGCCTTGTTGGGATGAAGCTGTCATTTCATCTGGAGACTCATGCTGTGCCTGGATCATACTTAGATCTCTGAGCTTGCCTACATCTACCCTACTGTCATTCTGCAAGATGATGAGGTAACCATCCCTGGAGGAGAGGATAAACTTCCCTGTTAAGCAGCTGATATCAATGTTGAAACATTCTGGCTTGTTTTATTTGCAAAGACCCTGGCCAATGTCAACCTGGGGAGTCTCGCCTGCAATGCAGAGGTGGTAAACCTGCTCCTGCACATGGTGTTGCATCAGCACAAGATCTTGCCCCCCTCCAATCCTACTGCCCCCTTGAAGAGAATAAACAAAGAAACAATCTGAGGAGCATGATGAGAATATTGCTTTGGTTTATTTAGACTAAACTTCTGTTGTAATGTGTTCACAAAAAGATCAACTCTGAAAATAAACATATTGAAGTGGCTAAAACTCTCGTTTTTTCAGGAAATAAACCATGTGAGTAGCACAAATGAATCTGGACTGCTTTTCTTTGTAAGAAAATGACAATATCAATTACTTTCAATGTGGTACATCAATCATCTCAGTTCTCTTAAACTTAAGTACTAAATGAGATTTAATTTCTGCTCCCTAAATAAATAACCAGTATTGTGGCTAAAACCACTCAAATATGACACCTTTTAGATCATCATGGTATATCCATATAATGTGGCCATTAAGAATGAGAAAGTTAGCCGGGCGTGGTGGCGCACGCCTTTAATCCCAGCACTCGGGAGGCTGAGGTAGGCGGAGCGTTGTGAGTTCGAGGCCAGCTTGGGTTACAACTCGAGCGCAAGGCCGGCCTGAGTTACATAGTGCGACCCTGCCTCAAAAAAAAAACCAGGGCCGGGAGTTTGGCTCAGTGCCTTAAGCGCCTGCCCTGGTAGGTGCGAAGTTGTGAGTTCAATCCCCGGTGCCGCAAAAAAAAAAAAAAAAAAGAATGAGAAAGTTCAGGCTGGTAAAGTTCTAGCCACAAGGTCCTGGGTTCCATGGGAGTGTGGATGGGGAGTGGAAAGCCCTTTTATAGAGATATATAACAATTCTCATGAAAGTTACAATGAACAAAAAAGATACATTATATTATTTGTGTAAATAAGGGAAATTATATGGGTATGTCTAGAGAAACATACAATCTTTGGAAGAAATAAGAAACTGGTAATATAAACTGCCTTGGGAAGGACAGTGAATAAAGAATAGGAACAGAAGATATGGTATTGTATGCAGTTTTGCACTCCTTGAATCTTCTGCCACATGTAAGTATTATCTTTCAAAACTACTCTTCTGAAGAAAAAGAAGCATTGATTATTTTTTTTCTGGTCATGATATGTGACTACTACTTGGTTCAATTTTAGTCACTGAATTCTATCAGGCATTCTCCCTGTAGAATTTTATTATAAATAATTTAATAGAAGGGGAGCAAAGTTGTCAAAAGTGGAAACCAAAGTTCTCACAAAACTTCCTGTAGTAGAACTAAAATGAAGTCCCCTGAACACAGGAGGAAAAGATCACATAGTATTTAATTTTTTCCAAATGACCAGAGGGGGACTGTAGTTCAGTGGTAGAGCACTTACCTACCATTCTTGAGGTTCTAGAACTGACAAAAGAAACAAACCAAGAAAACAGAACATGACATGGTGGTGCAATCCTGTGATTCCCGTATTCTGGGAGGCTGAGGCAACTCAGAGAAATCTCAAAATAAAAAGGGTTGGGGATTTAGCTAAGTATGAAGGCCTGGGGTTCAATCCCCAGTAGTACCACCAAAAACAAACAAACAAACAAAAAACCGCCAAACTGGGTCAGTTCTTCAAACAACCAGATTATTGGTGATTATTGGTTTGGGTCTGGTGAGAAAAATTGGGGGACAGGGATCGTCAAGTGGCTGGCAGTAGATGATAAACTAGTTACATGAGATGTCAAATTCCATCACAGAACAAGTCTCTCAACCTTCTAGTTTAATGTTCACAGTGAAGTACTAAGTGTTTTCTCCCATGCTGTTCTTCCCTCCAGCCTAAAGGTAACCCCTTCCCTACATGGGTTTTGCCCTGATTCTTCTTTCATTTCCCTATGACCTTACATTAATGACTATTTCTTGGCTCTTACCAACTTCTTACACTCAAGTGGACCACTCATTCATTTCTAAAGTCCTCTTCCTATCTATCCCTTTCCACCTCACATCTCTCTCTCTCTCTAGGTAGGACTTTCCTTTCACAGGTTATTTCACTACTTTGTGGTTAAGAGATAAAGATGTGAAAGGAATCACTGGAGTAATCATTAGACTGCTCCCCTCAACACACAAACCTCTGGGTCAAATGTGAGCCACCTGGTGGAATATGGAACTACAAATTAGTTTCTTTTCTATCACAGTATGGCACATACAATGAATAAATGAAAAATAACCTATTATTCTAGGAAACCTTACAAGCTCCACTGCAAATGCTATTTCTCCACAGCAGCACTCATTAAATTATCTTGCTGTAATGGTTTTAGATAACAGAATAGCTCGTAATTCTTTACTTGCTGAACAAGGTGGAGTCTGTGCTACTGCTAATACTACATGCTGTGTACCTAGATAAATTCCCATAGGGAAGTTGAGACTCAATTACACAAAATAAGGGAACAGGCCACTACTACAGGTCTCAGTCCCTGTGCAAGGAATTCCTCAAAGTCCAAGTATTCCAGATAAGCCACTCACACATCAACACTTGAAAACACTGCCAACTCTTGCAACAAACACTATGTAGTTCAGGCTGACCATGAACTCATAGCAATTCTCCTACCTCAGTGTCCCGAGTGCCAAGATTACAGGCATGTGCCACTGTGCCTGGCCATGTAACAGTCTAGAAGGGTTTGTTTCATGTCAGCCTTCCCAGCCATCTGAAATCAAACTTGATGAATACAGGCTTGGTCCAAGAGTGATATTTTGGGAGAGGTGGGGCCTGGTGAGAGATCCTTAGGTCACTGGAGTCATGGCTTCAGAGAGCTGTTCTGGTACCCATTGGAGTTTCTGAGAAAGGACTATTCTGTTCCAACTGTGAGCTAAATAAACCTGTTTTCTTCATGAACTGTATGTGTCAACGTACTTCATTTTGGTGATGCAAACTAATACAAGTGGTGTTGAACTTCACTGGAGAACCAGGTGTGAAACAATAATGCAAACACAAAGGAACTAGGAAAGTACAACATACAAATTCCAGGCAATGGTAACGACCCACTATAAGGGTTACAGCCACATACTTGAAGACTGGTATATGTAGATGTGTTCTCCTCAAGCCCATGTGTATAAATCTAAGTGTAGAGATGGTAGAACCTGAATATAACCAGAACTGTAGTTTGGCCAAGAAAATAGAACAAAGAAAGAGGCAGGAGTCTGGGCACAGTGGTACACAAGTGTAATCCCAACTACTCAGGAGGCTGAGACAGAAGGATCTTAAGTTTAAAGCTAGCCTGGGCAACTCAGTAAGATCATGGCTCAAATAACCTTTTTTTAAATGAGAGTCAGGGGATGGGGATGGGGTACAGCTCAGTGGTACAGCACTTACCCAGCACCAAAGAAGACTTGGGTTCAACCCCTAGAATGAATGAATGAGAGAAACAGAAAGAGGGAGGGAGGGAGGGAGAGAGAGAGAGACAGAGACAGAAAGAGACTGAGAAAGATTATTTCAGTGACAACAAAATGGTAAGAACAGACATCCCAGTGGAATCAAAGAACCAGGGTACTATAAAGAGTGAACAGGGGCCGGGGATCTAGATCAAAGGCAAAAGCACCTGCCTGGCAAGTGTGAGGTTGTGAGTTCAACCCCCAGTACCAGAAAAAAAAAAAAAAAAAAAAAAGAGTGAGTAGGAAAAACAGAGTGTTGTGACTATAACCGAAATTATACAAAGGTTGTAGTTATCACCAACCAGCAGAACCAAGAGGATGAAAAACAATACTACTCAGAAAAGTGTTATCTGTGAATGTCTGTCCACATGTAATGAAGTATAGATATTTACAGTAATTGATTAGTGATCTCATAACAACTTGTATACTGTTATAACAAACAGCATTTTAATTTCCTAGTATCTGATTTTACAGATGAATTCATCCACATTAGATAGAAAAAAATATACTGCCTGTTTACAATGGATAGTTTAAGAAGCACTGGTTAAACTGGGGGTAGTTCTGCACACTCATAATCCCAGCACTCTAGAAGGCTGAGACAGGAGGATCACAACATCCAACCCAGTATGGACAATTTAGTGACTTAGCAAGACCCTGTCCCCAAAAAAGGACTGAAGACATTGCTCAATGTAAAGGCTCTGGGTTTAATCCCCAGTATCACAAAAATAAATAAATGAATAAATGAATGCACTGACTAGGGTATAACCATGGAAATAGCTGTCTGAGGTAGGATTGCAGACATCATCATCACAGGAGAGTTACTCACAGAATAGTGCAAGCAATGTTGGTGCAAGCAATGTTGGAACAAGCATCTATATGTACACTAAAATCAAAATTACCAAGAATTAAGAAAACAGTAATAGTGGAGAAGATGACACTAAGCAAAGAATAAAAATCAAGGTAATATGCATGCAGTCATCTATTGATAGAGTAATACAGAGGTAAATGGATGCTACACATTGATTCAAAGAATAGTTTATTTTAAAGAAAAAAAGGAAAAATAACAGGAAAGAGTCAATAAGGGGGGGAAGAAAAAGCTTTCCCTTCTCCAGGCCACAGATGACTACAAAAGAACAAAACCAGCTACTCCAAGCTCCAAGGTGAAACTGCATCCTCAGAAGAAAACCATGTCAATATTAGTATAAGATGGTAAAAGGAAAAGTCTGGCAGAGGTTGAAAATAGTATCAGTGATTTTGCTGATGATGAACAAAAAACCACAGTGGGCAAAGAGGAATAGAATTTAAAAGGAGAAAAAATAAATAGTTAATGTATACTGCTTTCTCTAAAAAAAGTGTCAGGTATGGTGGCGCACACCTGTAATCCCAGCACGTGGGAGGTTGAGGTAAGAGGATAACTGTGAGTTCAAGGCCAGCCTGGGTTACATAAGTGAGTTCAAGGCGAGCCCAAACTACATAACAAGACCATCTCAAAAGAAACAAGAGGTGACTTAGGAGTTTGGGGTTTCTTACGCTGACATTCACGAAACAAAAACTTACACTCAAGTATGTAATGTTCATGCGTATTTTCTTTTCTACATATTCATTTTTAAAAATTAAACCAGGCTATTTTTTCAGTGTACCCACACTCTACTCTTAAGTGCATCTTATATCTCTGTCCAGTAAACTTTTCTCTTGCCTCTTAAAAAAATTAAAAATAAGTAAAATAAGGCCAGGCATGGTGGCCCAGCTAGTCAAGAGGTTGAAGCAGGACTACAAATTCAAGGCCGGCCTGAGAAACTTAGCAAGATCCTGTCTCACTATAAGACTGGGGAGGTGGGGGTCCTTTTTAAGACAGGGTTTCGCTCTGCAGTTCAGGCTGGCCTCAAAGTTGCAGCAATCCTCCTGTCTCAGCCTCCCAAGTGCTAGAATTACAGGCATGCACCATGCCTGGCTAATAAGAAATTTTTAAAAAGGGCTGAAGAAGCTCAGAGTTTCTTAGGTTCAATCCCTAGTACCAAAAAAAGAAGAAAAGAATTTAGTGCTGATCATGACTCAGTAAATTGATTTCACAAGCAATAGGAGGCAACCTAAAGCTTAAAATACAAGAGAAAAGTATATACAAGCAAAAGAATGTCCATAGCAGTACTGTTTTGTGTTAGGCAAAAACAAGTATCTAGTAACAATAGAATGGAAAAATAAATATTTGTATATATATTACAATGAAGCACCATGTAACAGTGGAAACAAATCAACATGGAAGAATTTCAAAAGCAATGGTAGACAAATCACAAATAAGGTGTCATTCAAGGTATAAAATGTTCAAAATCATAAAAATGAAATAATACATTATGTGTGGATATTTATTTGTATACTAAAATTTTTCAAAACCAAAGGATGAATTAGCAATATGTCAACTGGGTGGTTACCTAAGGATGAAAGAGGCATAATACATTTTAAGTACTGAGGGCTTGAAAAGTATTGGTACTTTGAAGAAAACAAGACATTATGGTAGCCATTGCTGATTTCCTATCATCTTGTTGTAAAGTCCAACAATGCTTTTATCCTTTGTTTTGATTGTTTTTAGTCTGTTCTGTATTATATAATTTCAGTATGTGTGAAAGTGTGGACAACTATTTTGAACAGAATAAGAGACACTATGGCAGCCATTGTTGATTTTCCTATTTTCTGGTTTTGAAGGCCTGTAATGCTTTCATTCTTTTGTTTTCACTGGTTTTATACTATTGCGTTTTGTTTGAATTCATTGTGTAGGAAGATATGGACAGCTATTTCAAAGAAAACAGGAGACATTATGGTGGCCACTGTTGATTTCCTGTTGTCTTGTTTTGAAATCCTGTGTTATTTGCATTATTTTGTTCTGATCTGCTTTCTTCTGCTGTGTTTTGTTTTGTTTTATTCTCTTTAAAATAAAAAAAAAAATTAAAAAAAGAAGTATTGGTAAGAGCTAGGCAGGGTGATGCACGCCAGGCAGTGCTAGTACTTGCAAAGCTGGCAGTACTGTCAGCCGGAGGTCAGGCTGAAATATACAATAAGTCAAGGACAGCCCAGCCTATTGAAGACAATACTGTGTCCAAGAAAAAAAAAAAAAAAAAAAAGCAGGGGGTACTGCTAGGGCAGTTCTAGGGTCAGCAAATCCTCTCCCCGACATATTATTATAGAGCAAGACAAAACTGGCAGAGAACCAATTAATCTAGAAGTCAATCAAAACCATTAAAAATATTGTGTTGATACTTTAAAAACTGTTGAATTTTGGTTAAGAACATTTTTGCTTGAGGCTGCTCCTACCTCCCAAGCTTAGCAGATTCTGCCAAAATGCAGCCGATCTGACAGTTCTGCTCTCACAGAAGGGCTCACTCTGGTTTTAGGTGGTAGGTTACAACCACATCCAAGCATTACAGGTACAAGTGACAACAGCAGCAGCAGCAAAAAGACTCCCTACTATTAGCCTGAAGATATGGTTGTAAAACAGGCATGATACTGCATGCCTGCAGTCCCAGAACTCTGGAGGCTGCTACTGGAGGATCACTGCAAATCTGAGGCCATCCTGGGGTAGTAAGTTCAAGGCCAACATGGACTATATATCAAGACCCTGTCAAAAAAAAAAAAAAAAAGACGACGACGACAACGACGATGAAGACAAAGAAGGTGAAGAAGACAAAGAAGACGAAGACGAAGGCGAAGGCAAAGGCGAAGGCGAAGGCGAAGACCAAGACCAAGACCAAGACGAAGACAACAAAGACGATGAAGAAGACAACGAAGACGAAGACGAAGACGAAGACGAAGAAGAAGAAGAAGAAGAAGAAGTGGTTGTGTATCTTTCAAATATATCTTGACTGAAGATGCTCAGGTGATGTCAAAGGAATTTCAAAAAATAAAGGCCAGGTGGGGCATCAGAAATCTGTAATCCCAGCACTGAGGCAGGAGGAACACAAATGGAGGGAATTTGGCAAGAATTTGTCTCATGGCCAGTTTAGCAAAAACTTGTCTCAAGATGAAACAAAAAAACATTCTCAAAGTTAAAAAGGCAAAGGGTGGTGGTTTTCCTGTAACTCAATGGTGAAGTACCCCTGGATTCAGGTGCTAGCACCTTAAAAAAATAAAAATGAGCAGAACAAAAACAAAACAAAAAAAAAACTAAGCCAGGCATCCAGGCAAGTGGCACATGTCTATAACCTCAGCATTCTTAAGAAGTAGAGGCAAAAGGATCTCAAATTCAACCTAGCCTGGGCAATTTTAGGGTAACCTTATCCCAAAATACAATGTTTTTTTAAAACAGCTGGTGATGTAGTGTGAAGGTCCACAGGGTTTAATCTCCAATAAGAGAGAAAGAAACAGACAGACAATGAGAGGTAAAACTCACAGGTAGATTTTTAAGGGGCCACAATTTAAAACTGCACTCCCATAACCACATACAGATTCACCCACACAGAATGAAAAAACACACTGGCCACTGGTTGAGCACAACCTCTGGCCAAATACCAGTAAGCTATGCTAAAAATGACAGTACAGCCACTAGAAAACTGAACTTAAAATCAAAATCAAGAAAGGAAGGGGCTGGGGGACTAAGCAGAAGAATTACAGCAGGAGACACTTCATTGGTTTGTCTTAATCACCTAAACAAGAAAGAGCCAGAGCATTTGTAAAGAGAAAAATATCAAAATCCAAAACTGCTACAGTTTATCTAAAATATCCAATTTTTAACAAAAAAAATTAAGACTAAAAGAAATAAGACGCTATGAACTATACATAAAAGAAAATGTCAGTCACTGCAAGAAAGTGAATGACCTCAGCTGTTGGACTTATCAAAGACTTCAAAAGAGCTACTGTATTTTAAAGATGTTTAAAGAATCAAAGGAAGGCGCTGGGGAAGTAATCTCAGTGGCGCAGCACTTGTCTAGCATGCAATTCCCTGGATTTGATCTCCAGTACTACCAAAAAAAGAAAATTCAGGCCGAGCCTGGTGGTGCATGCCTGTAAGCCCAGCACTCAGGAGGCTGAGGAAGGAGGATAGTTGGAAGTTCGAGACCAGCCTGGGCTACAAAGTGAGCTCAAGGCCAGCCTGAACTGCACAGCAAGATCTTGTCTCAAGAAGGAAAAAAAAAAAAGAGAAAGAAAAGAAAAAGAAAAAGAAAGCAAAGAAAAATGAAGGAAAATACACTTTACAAATTAAACTATAACAAAATGAATTCACAAATAGAGAATTTCAATAAACAGAAAGTATTTTAAAAAGACCAAATAGATACTCTGTAGTTGAAAACTGCAAAAGCTTGAAACTAAAAATTCACTAGAAGGGCTCAACATCAAGTTCAAAAAGGATGAATAGAAACCACTCAATCTGAAGAATACCATAGAAAGAAAAAGACTGAAGAAACAAAGCCTTGAAGATTTTCAGGACAGCATCAAAAATACCTACACAATCAGATGTGGTGGCACATGGTCATAATCCCAGCACTTGAGAGGTTGGGCTAGAATGATCCCCGAGAGTTCAAGACCAGCCTAGGATACATAGTGAGCTCAAGGGCAGCCTGACTTACACAATGAACCTCTGTCTCAAAAAAACAAAAACAAAAAACGCCCCCACAAAGTCTAGCATGTGGCGCATGCTATAATCCCAGGTACTTGGGAGGTTGAGGCAGGAGCACCACAAATTCAAGCTCAGTTTGGAGAAGTCAACAAGACTCTTATCTCAAATAAAAATAAAAGATTAAACCAGGCAGGATGGCGTATGCCTATAATCCCACCACTCAGGAAGCTGAGGCAAGATCACTGCAAGTTTGAAGCTAGCATCAACTACATAGTTCAAGACCAGCCTGAACTACATTGAAAGACCCTGTCTCAATGAATGAATGAATGAATGAATGAGCTGCGGGATATAGCTCAGTATTTCCTGGATCTATAGCTGTAACAATTTGAACATGCTTGATTGCCAGTGTTTCTGAGGATCAAACCCCAGTTTCTCTCTCTCTCTCTCTCTCTCTCTCTCTCTCTCTCTCTCACACACACACACACACACACACATACACATACACACACACGTAAGGACGAAACTATACTGGAGCAATGTTTTTACATTTCTAGAAATTAAGTTACACACAGTGTCACATGCCTACAATCCCAACACTAGGAAAGCTAAAGCAGAAGGAACTCAGCAAGTGCAGAAAGCCTGGAATACAGCGACATGATGAACAGAAGGAGGGAAGTGGGTCCCCAGAACCCAGAAAGGACCTGAAAAGAGAATGGAAATTCAAGGAGAATGAGGAGAATAACTTTAAGGAAGAAGGTGGCAAGAGTGCTTTTTCTCTGAGCCTGGACTCTGCATGGGAGAAGTAGCACTAATCTGCACCCACACAATACCTACTGGCCAACCCAGAGGCCTCCACTGAGAAACACACCAGTGGGACGAAGCAGTAGACGCGGCAGACTGCAGAGGCTCAGGTTCAGACCTCCCACAGGAGAGGGCAACCAGTCAGGAGCCATCTGAGCTCAGAACTTAGGGCCAACTGCTGGCTCTATCTAGCTGCTGCCAGCAGAAGCTGCACAGAGTGCTATTGGCTGAACAGGTCTGG
>RJWM01029415.1:0-24507 GCA_004363535.1 Dasyprocta punctata
ACAAAAGGTGCACTCATCTCATAATAGATTTCACTTGGCAGCATATACCATTTAAATTTTTTAAAATTCTAATAAAAATGAAACTACCACAGCACAAAGATAATACAATCAAATAAAGGATAAAAAGGGTCATTTGGAGAGATCTTCATACTGAACAATAAAAGCCCCCAGTTGAGTGCTAATTTGGAGTCAAGGGTATGCTTATGTTTTTCTAGGAAATTCTAAATGACCTATCTGGGTGCCAGAGAATGCTGTCCACCTGTATCATGGACTCAAACCCAGAGAAGGAGTTGATTCCACCTCTGGAGAAGCTGATGCTCAGTTCTGTGACAGTGATGCTTCAGAGACCATGCCACAACTGACAGAAAAGGATGAAGCTAAAACCAATCTTAATTGACTGAGGATGCCCAGGAGGTGGTAACCAAAAACAAAAACCAAAGGTACAAATAGGCAGTAAGAGTATATGGAGATAACCAAAATGAAAATTTAAGGAAATAAGGGGACACGAAATTTACCAGCATTCTTAAGAAAAAATAAATATTAATTATAGATATAGCTGTTTCTTTCAACATCTCCTATATCATGCTAAGACCCAGGGGTATTCAGAATTAGAGAGAAATTATAAGACAGTACACATGGAATAAAAAAATCTGTTTACATAAATATTAATAGAAAACTTTCCAACTATGTGGAAAAATCTGAACATACAGGTAAGCGAGGCTTATTCAGCACCACTTAACTATGACAGAAAAACAAATTCCCCTGGACACACCTTATGCAAAAGCTGAGATGGTCAACAAAAGGATAGACAAAGGCTATCAGAGAAATGCAAAAATTCACACATAAAGGTAGGATTACAGCAGATTTCTCGAAAGAAAATTTAAAGGCCAAGAGAATTTAGAATGAAGTGTTTAAATTTCTAAAGTAAGCAACTTCCAACCCAGACTAATATATCCTGCAAGAGCATCTTTCAAAGTTGATGGATATTTAAGGACATTCCACAACAAAGAACATCTTAAGAGATACATGAACACTAATTTAGCATTCTAAAAAGTACTCAAGAAGATCCTAGGTAGAGACAACAAAACAAACAAAGCCAGAATAATCAGAAGACATGAACACATCAATGAAGACAAGGAGTTAAACAAAAAACTCAACAACAAAAAATGGGCACACTGATAGAAATAAATCAGTATGTTAAAGCAATAATGCTCAATGTAAGTGACCTCAACTCTCCCAATAAAACACAAAGATTGGCAGCCTGGATTAAAAAACAGAATCCAACCATCTATTGCATGCAACAAACTCATCTAATCCCCAAAGAAATTTGTTGAGTAAAAATTAAAGAACAGAATATAATATTCCATGCCCCAGGAACCTGAAAGCAAGCAGTGATAATAATTTTATTGCCAAAGTAAACTTCAAGATAAAACTGATCACAGGTCACAATGAAGGTCAATACTTATTTACACATTCCTGATGGTTTGAACCACTGGTAATACATACATGAATATCCCATTGGGTGGTTTGTATCAAAGGTAGGGTGGCACAAAATCTTGGAAACAACTTGAGTGCCCATCAATCAAGGAATGGATAAAAAAGATGTGGTATTTTTATACAATGGAGTAGTACTCAGCTATCAAGAAAGACTGCATCGAAACTTTTATAAGTAAATGGACACGACTTGAGACCATACTCATAAGTGAAATAAATCAAACTCACATGTGTGGATACCATATTGTCTCCCGACTGTATGAAACTCAAAAAGTATATACGCTCCAAAATCTACAATAAATATTGTGTAAGGGCAAGAAACTGCTCAAAAAGCAAAAGTCATTGGGATAGGGGAAAGGAGGAAAGAAGGAAGGGAAATGGAAAAAGACATAAATTTGTATATATATACATAAGATAGCTAAAATGACTACTAATAAATGTATCAGTTATTGGAACAGAACAGTTAATATTCATAAGATTAGATCAATTTTACATGTCTATGTCTGTTAATCTAAGCAACCCTTTTGAAGGTAACAATATGCAATATTACAACCATTGCCAAATTCCCATCATCTTGTTTTGTAAACCTATACTGTTATTGTATTGGTTTTGTTGTTGTTTGTCTCTTTTGCTTTTTGTTTTTCTTTTCTCTTAAAAAAAATAGAGATTCACTGTAGATGGTCCATCTATCAGTATTTTGCTCCTTTTTATTTCAGAATTAGTATTCTATAATATGGATATGTCAGAATTTGTTCATACATTCAAGTATTTGAAGGATATTTGCGTCATTTTGGGGGCAGTTCTTAACATTGAAACCTGAGATTTCTCACTGAAATGTAGCCCTTCCCTGTTTTATTTTTGATGCAGTGTCTCACTAAGGTTTCAAATGTGATCCTTGTACCTCAGTCTGCCAACATACTAAAATTGCAGGTACACACAATCAAATTCAGCTTTTCATTTTTCGATAACTGTAGAGTTTTATAAACATTTGTGTACATATTTTCATCTACATAGTTCTTATTTCTATGGGACAAATACTTGGTGCTCAATTATTTTTTTAATTAAGGAAAAAAAGACACATATAAGAAAGACAAAAGGCAAAAGAGACAAACGACTAGAGTAAATGTACAACAGTAACATTATAGGTTTACAAAACAGGATGATAGAAACCTGACAATGGTTGCAATACTGTGCATGGTTATCTTCAAAATGATTGTTTACATTAACAGATATAGACATGTAAAATTGATCTAATCATATGAGTATTAACTGTTCTTTCTCAATAACTAATACATTTATCAGTATGTTTGCTTTAGTTATCGTACATATACATATATACAGATTTATATCTTTTTCTTATCTCTTTCCTCTTTCCCCCTTTTCCCTTCCCAATTCCTTTTGCTCTTCGAGCAGTTTTTTACACTTACATAGTATTTATTATAGATTTTGGATCATATTTACTTTTTCAGTTTTGTATGCTAGGGAGACAATATGGTATTTACACATGTGGGTTTGATTTATCTCACTTATGAGTATGGTCTCAAGTCGGACCCATTTACTTATAAAAGACTCAATGCAATCTTTCTTAATAGCTGAGTACTACTCCATTGTATAAAAATACCACATCTTTTTTATCCATTCTTTGATTGATGGGCACTTGAGTTGTTTCCAAGATCTGGCTATTACAAACTGGATTGCTATAAACATGGGTACACAGATATCACTGTGGTATGATGTTTTCAATTCTTCTGGGAAAATGCCCAGAAGAGGGATAGCTGGGTTGAATGGGATCTCTAATCCTAACTTCTTGAGGAATCTGCACACTGACTTCCACAGTGGCTGCACCAGTCTACACTCCCAGCAACAGTGGAGAAGAGTTCCTTTTTCCCCGCAGCCCCTCCAGCATTTGTTGTTGCTTGATTTTTCAATCTTGGCCATTCTTTCTGGGGTGAGATGGTATCTCAGTGTTGTTTTAATTTGCATTTCCCGAATGACCATTGATGTTGAACATTTTTTCATATATTTATTTGCCATTTGTATTTCTTTCTCTGAGAAGTGTGTATTCATCTCAGATGCCCATTTTTGGATTGGGTCCTTGAAATTTAGTGGCCTGATTCTTTTAATTCTTTATGTGTTTTAGATAGAAGTCCTTTGTCTGATGGACAATTGGCTAAGATATTTTCCCAATTCATAGGTTTTCTTTTCACTCTGTTGGAGATTTCCTTTGACATGCAAAAACTTTTTAGTAAGATGAGATCTGGGAAGTGTTTCCTGTGCAATTTGATTTTTGTTCATGAACTCTCTGCCTAGTCCTATGTCATCAAGATTTTTAACTGTCTTCTAGCAAGTTTAGTGTCTCTGTTTTAATATTCAAATCTTTGATCCATTTTGAGTTTATTTTAGTGCATGGTGATAGACATGGATCTAGTTTTCATTTACGGAATATGGAAAGCCAGTTTTTCCAGCACCAGTTGTTAAAGAGGCTATCTTTCTTCCAATGTACATGTTTGGCCCCTTTGTCAAAGATGAGGTGGCTGAGTGTGTTTGTAGTTGTGGCTGTATCTTCTAATCTATTCCATTGATCTTCAGGTCTGTTTTGATTCCAGTACCATGCTGATTTCATCACATGTAGCTTTGTAGTATAGTTTCAAGTCAGGGATTGTGATGCCTCCTGCCTTCGCTTTGCTGCCCAGAATTTCCTTTGGTATTCTAGGTCTTTTCTGGTTCCAGATGAATTTCAGGAATGCTTTCTCTGGCTCTGTGAGGTAGACAAGTGGTATTTTGATAGCGATTGCATTGAATCTGTATAACAGTTTTGGGAGAATGGCCATTTTCACAATGTTTGTTCTTCATATCCATGAACAGGTAATATCTTTCCATTTTCTGAAATCTTCTTCAATTTCCTTCTTCAGAATAATGTAATTTTCACTGTATAGGCCTTTTACTTTCTTTGTTAGATTGATTCCTAAGTATTTCATTTTTTTTGGATGTTATAGTGAAGGGTGTGGTTTCCCTTGTTTCTCTCTCCGTGACTTTGTTTTTTGTGTACAAAAATGCTATTGATTTTTGAGTCTTTATGTTGTATCCAGCAACCTTACTGAATGTGGTTATTACTTCTAGAAGTCTTCTAATGGATTTTTGGGGGTCTTCTATGTGGAGTATCATCTTGTCTGCAAATAATGATAATTTCACTTTTTCCTTTCCTATCCTTATTCCCTTTATTTCTTTCTCTTGTCTAATTGCTCTGGCTAGTATTTCCAGAACTATATTGAATAGGAATGGTGATAATGGACATCCTTGTCTTGTTCCTGATTTTAGGTTGAAAGGTTTCAGTTTTTCTCCATTTAGTAAGATGTTGGCTGTTGGTTTATGATATATGGCTTTTATCAGGTTGAGGTAGAGACCATGTATTTTGATTTTCTGTAGGGTTTTGATCATGAATGGGTGTTGGATTTTGTTGAAAGCTTTTTCTGCATCTATTGAGATGATCATGTGGCTCTCGTCCTTGGCCCTGTTGATATGGCATATTACATTTATTGATTTGCATATGTTGAAACATCCCTGCATTCCTGGGATGAATCCCACTTGATCATGCTGTATAATTTTTCTGATAACTTGCTCTATTCTATTTGCCAGTATTTTATTAAGGATTTTTGCATCTATGTTCATTAGGGAGATTGGCCTATAATTTTCTTTTTTTGGTTGGGTCTTTCTCTGGTTTTGGTGTTAGGGTAATACTTGTTTCCAGGAATGAGTTAGGGAGACTTGCTTCCCTTTCGATTTCATTGAAGAGTTTGAGGAGTGTTGGCATTAAGTCTTCCCTAAATTTTTTGTAGAATTCAGCGGTGAATAAATCAGGGCCCAGGCTTTTCTTTGTTGGTATGGTCCTAATTACATTCTCAATTTCATTAGCTGAAATTGGGTTTTTCAGCAGTTTTACATCTTCTTGATTCAGCTTTGGTAATGCATAGGTTTCTAGGAATCTGTCCATTTCTTCTGTGTTATCGAATCTCTGTGACTAAAGGTTTTTGAAGTAGGTGTTGAAGATCTTCTGTATTTCCACCGGGTCTGTAGCGATTTCACCCTTTTCATTTCTTATTGCATGAATCTGAGTTTTTTCTTTCGGCTTCTTGATAAGTTTGGCTAGGGGTTTATCAATTTTATTTACTCTTTCAAAGAACCAACTCTTGGATTCATTAATTCTTTGTATTGTTTTCTTAGTTTCAATTGCATTAATTTCTGCTCTAATCTTAATAATTTCCTCCCTTCTTTGGGCTTTGGACTCGACTTACTCTTTTTCTAGAAGTTTGAGGTGCAGCATTAGGTTGTTTATGTGTGTTCTTTCCATTTTTCTGATGTGAGAGTTTAGTGCTATAAATTTCCCTCTGAGGACTGCTTTTATTGTGTCCCACAGGTTCCGGTAAATTGTATTTGCATTTTCATTCAATTGTAGATATTATTTAATTTCTTCTTTAACTTCTTCTGTGACCCATTGGTTATTTAGGAGGGTATTATTTAATTTTCATGTGTTTATGTGGCTATCGCAGGTTTTTTTGTCATTCATTTCCAATTTTACTGTGCTATTGTCAGATAATATGCATGGAATTATTTCAGTTCGTTTGCATTTACTTAAACTTGTTTTGTGGACCAGTATATGATCTATTTTAGAGAATGACCCATGTGCAGCTGAGAAGAATGTGTATTCTGATGTTGATGGGTGGAATACTTGGTACACATCTACTAGGTCCATTTGTTCACAAGTTTGATTCAGTTCTGTTATTTCTTTGCTGATTTTTTGTTTGGTTGATCTGTCTCTCTGTGACAATGGTGTTAAGGTCCCCTGTTATAACTGTATTATTATTTATTTGGTTTTTCATATCTATTAAGAATTGTCTTACATAGTTGGGTGCTCCCATATTTGGTGCATATATATTTATGATTGTAATCTCTTCCTCTTGAAGTTTTCCCCTAACGAGTATGTAGTGACCCTCTTTATTTCTTGATCATTTTCAGTTTGAAGTTCGTATTATCTGTAAACATAATAGCTACCCCTGCTTTTTTCTGGGTTCCTGTTGCATGGTGTATTGCTTTCTAGCCTTTGATTTTTAGTCTGTGAATTTTCTTTTGAGTGAAATGTTTTTCTTGTACACAGCATATTGTTGGGTTTTGTTTCTTAACCCAATCTGCTGGTCTGTTTCTTTTTATTGGTGAGTTGAGACCATTTACATTGATTGATATAACTGATACATACCAGCTCATCCCTGTCATGATATCTTTCTGTTGTTGGTTTTCTACATTTTCTGTTTAATCATTTGCCCTGCTTAGTGGTTTCATTTTGTTGTTGTTCTTAAGATTGTAGCTGTCTTTGTCTCTTTCTAGAATGTCTTTCAGTACTCTTTGTAGTGTTGGTTTGGTGGCCATAAATTTCTTCAGTTGTTCTTTGTCATGAAAGTATGTTATTTCTCCACCAATTTTTAAGGATAGTTTTGCAGTGTACATCAGTCTGTGTTGAAAGTTGTTTTCTTTCAGGATTTGAAATACTTCATTCCAAGCTCTTCTTGACTTAAAGTTTTGTGCTGAGAAGTCTGCTGTGATTTTGATGAGCTTTCCTTCATAGATGATCTGTTTCTTTTCTCTGACAGCTTTTAATATTTTGTTCTTGTGCTGTACTGCTTATACCCTTATTATTATATGTCTGGGTGAGGATTTCTTTTGGTTATGGTTCATTTGGGTTCTGTATGCCTCAGTTACCTGTATTTCAGATTCTCTTCTCATGTTTGGAAAGTTTTCTGCTATTATTTCTGTGAATAGTTTTCACAGGTCATTAGTATTGACTCCTGCTTTTTCATTTATGCCTATTAATCTTATGTTATTTCTCTTGGCATCATCTTGCAACTGTTGAATTGTTGTTTCCTGGTTCCTTACTATTTTTAAGAGATCTTTTCTTTGCGGTCATAAGATCCCATGCTGTCTTCAAGATCTGAGATTCTATCTTCAGCTTCGTTTAAGCAGTTTTTCACACTTTCCATGGAATTTTTCATTTCTTGCCTTTCCTTTTGAATCTGTTTCATGCTTTCTGTTTGTGTCTTATATTGTTCATTCAAAGTTTCGATCATTTTCTTATGTTCTTCTGTTTTTTTATCTTGCTCTTCTTTGGATACACACATTTCTTCAATAATGATTCTCATTTCATTTTTTAGTTGAAAGAATATTTCTAATTTGAGTTTCTCTATAGCTTCATTGAGCTGTTTCTTTACTGCATTTTCTATCATTTCAGAAAGTTCAGTTGTGTGACTCCCGGTGTATTCCATTTCAGTGTCTCTTGGGTTTGTTCTCAGTGGGCTGGGGGACTGAGACTGCCTCTTGGTCTTTTGTTTTGTCATTTTCTTCTGGGACCTGTGTGGCTCTGTGTCCTGTGAGGCTGACTGGGCGTTCCACTGGTGCGTTTTGCTGAGTCGCAGGACCGGGTAGAGCTGGATCCTCTGCACAGTTAGTGAAAAGGCACTCCTGGAGTGTGCTGCTGAAGCCTCCACCTTACTGGATGGAGGCTGAGACCTCCCAGAAACAGGCAGTTAGGTGGAGTGTACCCCAGAATGTGGTGCCAGCTAGACTCTGAGTCTGGCTGCAAGGAGTTCAGAGCCTCGGGAGTGCCAGGCAAGTGCGGGTGAGTCCCAGGCCTACAGTGCCAGGGCCTTGTTCCTGGCTGGGTGGGCCCTCAACCTGTAGGACCCACTGTGCCGGTTGCTCCACTGAACAATGGATCTCGTGCCCTGCACTCTGATGGGCAGAGCCCAAGCTCTCTAACGCCCTGCAACTATGCTGGTCAGTCCCTGATGAGCAGCTCTGGGTTCCTGGGCTGGGCTGGGCTCTGTACATCTGTGTCCTGCAAGGCTGGCCTGGTTTTCCCCTGGTGGGTTGCACTGAGTTGTGGGACTGGGTAGAGCTGGATCCTGTGCGCAGCTAGTGATGGTGCACTCCCAGAGTGTGCTGGTAGAGCCTCCACCTTACTGGGTGAGGGCCGAGACCTCCCGGGCCCAGGTGGAGCATAACCCAGAGTGTGGCACCACCCGGACCCTGCGTCTGGCTGACGGGTGCTGAATTATTGAGTCAATATATTTTTATTAGAGGGTCAAACTGCTCCTGAGTGGCTCTGTTGTTTCAAATACCCAGCAGCTGTGTATAGCAGTTCACTTTTTATCCTCACTAGCATTTGGTATTGCCGTAGTTTTTAATTTTAGTTATTAAAATGGATATTTAGTCACACTCATTATTGTTTAGCTTTTAATTACCTAATAGAATAATGGTAGTGAACATTTTATCATGTGCTCATTTGCAATGCTACAAGTATATCCTCTTTGCTCAACTATTGCTCATGGGATTTTCTTTCTTCCTTTTAAGATGTTTCACTACATCTATAGTTTATTCATTTATTTAGGTACCAGGAATCAAACTCACAACCTCGTGCTTGCCAAGCAGACACTGTACCAGTGAGTTGCATACCCAACCCTGTAGTGTATTTATTGAAAAACAAGTTTTAGCAAAGCTACTGTGATAAATTCAGCATGGTGCTGGTGCAGAAACAAACCTGAGGATCAATGGAACAGTTTAGAAGATGCAGACACAACTACAAAGATACTCAGCCACCTTGTCTTTGACAAAGGGGTCAAATATGTTCACTAGAAGAAAGATATCCTCTTTAACAAGTGGTGCTGGAAAAACTGGCTTTCCGTATGCCATAAACTAAAACTAGATCCATGTCTATCACCATGCACTAAAGTCAACATGGATCAAATATCTATTTAATAAAATAGAAACATTAAATCTCCTGGAAGACAAAGTAGGTAAAAATCTTGAAGACATAAGCATAGGCAAACAGTTCATGAACAAAACACAAACTGCACGGAAAATACTTCCCAGAATCAACAACTGGGATCTCATCTTATTAAAAAGTCTTTGCACTTCAAAGAAAATCACCAACAGAGTGAAAAGAAAACCCACACAATGGGAAAGAATTTTAGTCAACTGTCCCTCAGACAAAGGACTTAGAACATATAGAGCTGAAAAACATCAGGCCACTCAAATTCAAAGACTCAATCCAAAAATGGGCAGCTGAGATGAACACATACTTCTCAGATTAAGAAATACAAATGGCAAATAAATACATGAAGAAATGTTCGACATCACTGGTCATTGAAGAATTGCAAAGTAAAACAACATTGTGATTCCATCTCACTTCAGAAAGAATGGCTTTCAGCAAGAAATCAACCAATAACAAATGTTGACAAGACTGTGGGGAAAAAGGAACCCTTCTCCACTGTTGGCAGGAGTGTAGACTGGTACAACCCCTGTGGAAACAGTGTGGAGATTCCTCAAAAAACTAGGATTGGAGGTCACATTCAATCCAGCTATTCCCCTTCTGGGAATTAGCACAGAAGAATTGAAAATATCATACCACAGCGATATATGTGCAACCATGTTTACAGCAGCACAATTTGTAATGGCTAGATTTTGGGAACAACCCAAACGCTCATAACCAAAGAACAGATAAAAAAGATGTGATATTTTTATACAATGGAATACTACTCAGCCATAAATAAGGATAAACTGGACACTTTTATAGGTAAATGGATGCAACTTGAGACCATACTCATAAGTGAAATAAATAAGACACACATATGTAAATATCATATCATCTCCCTAGCATAAAAAAATCTGAAAGAGTAATAAGGTTCAAGATGTCTAATAGATATTGTGAAAATGAAATGGATAGAAAGTGCTCAAAAAGAAAGAACAATTGGGATAGGGGAAAGGAGAAAAGGAAGAAGGGAAGATTTTATATGTTTATTGGTACACAGATACGTGTGTGTGTGTGTGTATATATATATATATATATATATATATATACAAGATAGATAACTATACTAACCTCTGTAAGTTCATCAAAAAGAAGTTTGTGCTTTAATTACTTGATTGTTTGATCATTTTTTCATGCCTAAATCTTGTAATGTGAGCAACTACTTCTAAGATAACAATATGCATTATATTAAGTAGTGTTAATTTTCTATTTTTTGAAATTCTGTATCATTTCTTTTTTATTTTGTGTTGTTTTTAAAATTTTTTTAAAAATTTAATTATACCTTGGATTTTAACACTAAAAATTAGCACATACTTCTTTTTTGTGTTTTTTTTTTTTTTACTAGTAAGGTAAAAAATAAAGGATATATCTGGTGGAAAGAAAAGTTTTAGGTTTTGCTATTACTTATTTATTTATTTATTGGTAACAGGAATTGAACTCAGGACCTTGCACTTACCAGGCTGGTGTGGTCCTGCTGAGCTATATCCTTGGCCCATTTATTTATTTTTAATAGTACAGGTTTGTAGTAGATAATGATCACATTCCTTGTAGGGAGTTGGTATATGTACATCACACACCTTAATATTTTCATTTCCTTTCCCATCTTTCCCTTCCCTTCCATATCTTGATCCCTGTTCCATATGCAATAATTTCCATTATCTATCTTTTATTTTGCTCTTTATTTAAAATTTGAGCTATTCATATAATAGTAACCATGCAATATTTAGACTTCTATGTCTGGTTGGCAGCACTTATTAGCATTATGGTCTGAAGGTATATCCTTCATCTTACAAATAACTCGTTTATCCTTCTTTATGGTAGAGTAGTATTCTGTTGTATATAAATACTGCATGTTATTTATCCATTCATCTCTTGATGAACATATAAGTCACTTCCAAGATTTAGCTATTGTGAATTGCTGTGCTATAAACATGGGTATGCATGTATCACTGTAATAAAATGTCTTTAACTACTTGGGGAAAATACCTAGAAAGGGAATAGCTGACTTTTTTGTTTTAGTATTTTGAGGAACCTCTATAATTATTTCCATAATGGTTTTACTAGTTTACACACCCACCAATGTCAGAGTATTCCTTTCTTACAATGGTTTTGTCATCACTTGTAGTTATCTGATTTCTTGATGATAAATATTCTTTCTAGAGTAAGATGAAATCTCAGTGATTTTATAATTCATATGACTATAATGGGCAAAGATACTGAACAGCTTTTCATGTATTGATTTGCCATTTGTATTTCTCCTCAGAAATGTCTGTTAATTTCAGTTGCCTGATTTTTTATTCAATATTTAATTTTGGGAGTCTAATTTCTTTTAATTCTTAATATATTCTAGGTATTATTCCTCTGTCTAAGGAATATCTGGCAATTTTTTCCCATTCTGTAGGTTGTTTCTTCACTCTATTGGTTGATTTATTTGTTGTGAAGAAGCTTCTCAATTAGAATCCCATTTGTTGATTTTTGGTATTCCATGGGCAAAGAGGGTTCTCTTCAAAAGTTTGTTGTCTACACTTATCACTTCAAGAGTTCTATATACTTAGACTTGTATGAGGTTAAATTGTTCTGTTTTAATATTTAGGTATTTGATGCATTAAGATTTTACTTTAACACATGATGAGAAATACAGTCTAGCTTCAATCTTCCTGTATCTGTATGGCCATTTTTCCCAGCAACATTTGCTTAAGAGGCTATTTCTCCTCCATCATGTTTCAGAATCCTTTGTCGAAGATCAGGTGGCTGAAAGTATCTGGGGTTGTTTTCACAACATGCATTGTGTTCCATTAATCCATATATTTGTTTTTTACTTAAAAGAAAAAAGGCACAGAAAAGAAAGACAAAAAGCAAAAGAGACAGACAACAACATATCCAATACAATAACATTATAGTTTTACAAAATGAGATGATTGGAATTTGACAGTGGTTGTAATTCATATCATTACCTTCAAAGGGATTGTTTAGATTAACAGATATAGACATGTAAAATTGATCTAATCATATGAGTATTAACTGTTCTTTTTCAGTAACTAATACATTTAGTAGTATAGTCATTTTAGCTATCTTATGTATACATATATACAGTGTGGTCCTTCCTTAAAGCTGAGTAGTATTTCATTGTATAAAAATACCACATCTTGTTTATCCATTCCTCAGTTGATGGACATTTGGGTTGTTTCCACTATTTGGCTATTACAAATTGTGCTGCTATAAACATGGGTACCCATATATTACTGTGGTATGATGTTTTCACTTCTTCTGGGGAAATGCCCAGAAGCAGGATAGTTGAGTCAAATGGAATCTCTAATCCTAGCTTCTTGAGGACTCTCCACATTGACTTCCACAGTGGTTGCACCAGCCTACACTCCCACCAACAGTGGAGAAGAGTTCCTTTTTCCCCACAGCCCCTCCAGCATTTGTTATTAGTTCATTTCTTGATCTTGGCCATTCTTTCTGGGGTGAGATGGAATCTCAGTGTTGTTTTAATTTGCAGTTCCCAAATCACCATAGATGTTGAACTTTTTTTTATATATTTATTTGCCATTTGTATGTCTTCAGCTGAGAAGTCTCTATTCATCTCAGATGCCCATTTTTGGGTTGGGTCCTTGAATTTTAGGGGCCTGGTTTTGTTTTTTTTAATTCTTTATATGTTTTAGATTGAAGTCCTTTGTCTGAGGGACAGTTGGCTAAAATATTTTCCCAATTTTTGGGTTTTCTTTTCACTCTGTTGGAGATTTCCTTTGACATGCAGAAACATTTTAATAAGACAAGATCCCAGGTGTTGATTCTGGGAAGTATTTCCCATACAGTTTGATTTTTGTTCATGAACTCTCTGCCTACTCCTAAGTCATCAGGATTTTTACATATTTTGTCTTCCAGCAGATTTAGTGTCTCTGTTTTAATATTCAGATCTTTGTTCCATTTTGACTTTATTTTAGTACATAGTGATAGACATGGATCTAGTTTTAGTTTATGGCATATGGAAAGCCAGTTTTCCCAGAACCACTTTTTTATTTAAGAGAAAATGGACACAGAGAAGAGAAACAAAAAGCAAAAAAGACAACAACAACAAATCTGATACGGTAACCTTATAGGTTTACAAAATGAGATGATTGAAATTTGACAGTAGTGGCAATATTACACATTGTTACCTTCAAAGGGGTTTTTTAGATTAACGGGTATAGACATGTAAAATTGATCTCATCACGAGTATTAACTGTTCTTTTTCAATAGCTAATGCATTTAGTTATATAGTCATTTTAACTGTCCTATGTATACCTATTTATAAATTTATGTCTTTTTCCTTTTCCCTTCCTTCCTTCCTCCTTTCCCCTTAGAATACCTCTTGTTATCATTAAAATAACTGCCCATATCATCAGGCCTAATATTTTATTATATAAAACAAAATAGTTCAGAATAAAACCAATAAAAAACGGTCACAGAAAAGAGAAACAAAAAGCTAAAGGGACCAACAAACAACAACAATATATCTGATAATGTAACATTATAGGTTTACAAACTGAGATGATTGGAATTTGACAGTGGTTGTAACATTGTATATCATTACCTTCAAAGGGGTTGCTCTGATTGACAGATATAGACATGTAAAATTGATCTAATCATATGAGCATCAGTTGTTCTCTCTCACCAGTTAATGCATTTAGTAGTACAGTCTTTTAAACCATCTTATGTATACCCTCATATAAATCTATGTCTTTTTCCTTTTCCCTTCCTTCCTGCTTTCCCCTTGTAATACCTCTTATTGTCTTCAAAATAACTGCCCATACCATCGGGCCTAATATAATTGAACAAAATAGTACTGAATAAAACTAATAACAAATAAAACAATGGAAGCAATACATAGTAATACAACATTGATTTCTATAATGCCTCACATTATGTTCTAGGCAGTTGCCTATATCGTCTGTTATAATACAATCAAACAAACCAAAATAGGTTAAAATCCCTCAAAAGAGAACAGTCAAAGCAATACAGGGTTTCAAAACAAGGTGATCAAATATCAATAAAGGCTACCCTAACATATTTTGTTATCTTTAAAATAGCTGTCTTTGTCATCACATATAATAAAGTTAAGCAGGTCGAGGTAGAATAAGATTAAACTAAACTAAACAGCTCATTGAAAACAATACTGGACTCAAATCCCAATGATGGATTATTCAGCTGCCTGCCCTGAATGGTAATATCCGTCTGCTGCTGTTTCTGGAGCTGTGGACTTGTTTATCTCTCCCTAAAATGTCCTTCAGTATTCTTTGTAGGGTTGGCTTGGTTGTTATAAATTCCTGTAGTTGTTCTTTGTCGTGGAAGTATCTTGTTTCTCCATTGATTTTGAAAGATAATTTTGCAGGGTACATCAATCTGGGTTGGAAGTTATTTTCTTTTAGATCTTGAAATACTTTACTCCAAACTCTTCTTGACCTGATGGTTTGTATTGAGAAGTCTGTCGTGATTCTGATGGGTTTTCCTTTGTAAGTGATCTGGGTTTTTTTTTTTCTCTAATAGCTTTTAATATTTTTGTTTTTGTGTTGAATTTCTGCGATCTTGTTTATTATATGTCTGGGTATAGATATATTTTGGTCATGTTTAGCTGGAGTTCTATATGCTTCACTTATCTGAAAGTCACTTCCTGTTCCCATAATTGGAAAGTTTTCTGATATTATTTCTGTAAATAGGCTTTTAATTTGATTTGTATTGACCTCTGCTTTTTCACTCACACCTTTTATTCTTAAATTATATTTCTTTGGCTTGTCTCGCAGCCATTGTATTGTTACTTCCAGGCCTCTTGTTATTTTTAAGAGATTTTTCCTTTCTCTATCCCAAGCTTCAAACCTGTCTTCCAGGTTTGAAAGTCTATCTTTAGTTTCCTTCAGGTGGTTCTGCCGGCTTTCATTGGAGTTTTTATTTCTTGGTAGTCTCTTTGAATCTGTTTCATGCATTCTAAATCTTTTTTGTATTGTTAATTCCAGGTTTCCTTCATTTTCCTATGCTCCATTTTTTCATCTATGTCTCCTTTAGAGATGCCTAGCAATTCTTTTATTATGCTTTTCATTTCTTCTTTTAGTTGGGTTAGTATTTCTGCTCTAATTTCTTTTATAGCTTCATGAAGTTGTTTCTTTACTTCAGTTGTCATACCTCAGAGACTTTAGTTGTGGGACTCCTGACCTCTTCTGCATTTGCTTCTCCTGGATTTGTTCTGCTTGAATTGGAGGCCAGAGAGCGCCCTCTGCCATTCCATCTTGGCATTTTCCTGGGTTGTTCCAGGGGTCTTGTGATTTTTCTAGAGTGAGCCGGTGCTGGTTGTGGATATCTAACGGTTACCACCGGGTGTGCTGTTACAGCACTGTCTGCTGCCTTTCCCCAGCCCATCTCAGCCGATGTCTGGCACAGTGCACAGAGGCAGGGCCACTGCCTGGGAACCTGGGCTGGTTGTCTATGAAACTGCCCCTATCACCCCTAGGGATTGTGTGTAGCTGTGGTCTCCAGACCTAGCCAGTCACCCACCAGGACCCTCTGGGGCTGTCAGAGCAATTGCTGTGGGACTGTGCCCAATTAGGTGTGGTTCCAGTCCCAAGATGGCTGCCAGTCCCTCGCTGTTCCTTGTGGGGGGTTGGGGTTTGCCACACTCACCAGCCTGTTTTAGTTCACTACTACTTTCCTCCAAAGGTGCCGTTCTGGGTAGGGGCCTCTAAGATCATTGCCTCTGCCACCATCCCTGCCAGCAGTGCCACTGCCGCAGCTGCAGCACTTTAATTGTGCATCCCCAGTACTTTAATCGTGTGTCCCCAGGTCGCAGCAACTCCCCCCCCAAGTGGGTTCAGCTCCAGTCAGAGGTGCCGTGAGCCTCCACCTTTATTTGGTTGCTTCTTTTTACTCTTTCTGTGGGCTTCAATTCTCGTTTTAGATTCTTCCTGGGTCCAGAGGACTCTCCTCCCTCTTTTTGTCTTCCCCATGTTGTTATATTCCAGCTTTTGGGTGGTATTTTTTAGGAAGGCTGCTTATCCTGCTGTTTAGTCTTCTGCCATCTTGTCCCACCTCCCCAGCACCACTTATTAAAGAGACTATTTTTCTTCCAGTGTATATGTTTGGACCCTTTGTCAAAGATGAGGTGGCTGAGTGTGTTTGTAGTTGTGGCTGTATCTTCTAATCTATTCCATTGATCTTCAGGTCTGTTTTGATTCCAGTACCATGCTGATTTTATCACAGTAACTTTGGAGTATAACTTCAAGTCAGGGATTGTGATGCCTCCTGCCTTGCCTTTGTTGCCCAGAAATGCCTTTGCAATTCTATGTCTCTTCTTGTTCCAGATGAATTTTAGGGATGATTTATCTAGCTCTTTGTGGTATGCAAGTGGTATTTTGATTGAAATTGCATTAAAACAGTATAGCAAATTTGGGAGAATGGTCATTTTCACAATGTTTGTTCTTCCTATCCATGAACAGGGAATATCTTTCCATTTTCTGAAATCCTCTTTGATTTCCTTTTTCGGAGTAATGTAATTTTCACTGTATAGAACTTTTACTTCCTTTGTTAGATTGATTCCTAAGTATTTCATTGTTTTGGATGCTATAGTGAGGGATGTGGTTTGCCTTATTTCTCTGTCAGTGAGTTTGTTGTTTGTGTACAGGAATGCTATTGATTTTTGAGTGTTCACCTTGTATCCAGCAACATTACTGAATTTGGTTACTACATCTAGAAGTCTTTCAATGGATTTTTGGGGGTCTTCTATGTAGAGTATTGTATTGTCTGCAAATAATGATAATTTCACTTCTTCCTTTCCTATCCTTATTCCTTTTATTTCTCTCTCTTGTCTAATTGATCTGGATAATATTTCCAGAACTATAATGAATAGGAGTGGTGATAATGGGCATCCTTGTTTATTCTTGATTTTAGGTTGAAAGTTTTCAGTTTTTGTCCATTTAGTAAGATGTTGAGTGTTGGTTTATGATATATGACTTTTATCAGGTTGAGGTAGAGGCCATCTGTTCTGATTTTCTATAGGGTTTTTATCATGAATGAATGTTGGATTTTGTCAAATGCTTTTTCTGCATCTATTGAGATGATCATGTAATTCTTGTCCTTGGCTCTGTTGATATAGTGTATTATGTTTATTTATTTGAACCATCTCTGCATTTCTGGGATGAATCCCACTTGATCATGCTGTATAATCTTCCTGATAACTTGCTGTATTCTATTTGCCAGTATTTTATTGAGGATTTTTGCATCTATGTTCATTAGGGAGATTGGCCTGTAATTTTCTGTTTCAGTTGGGCCTTCCTCTGGTTTTGGTATTAAGGTAATACTTGCTTCAAGGAATGAGTTAGGGAGACTTGCTTCCCTTTCAATTTCATTGAAGAGTTTGACGAGTGTTAGCATTAAGTCCTCCCTAATCTCCTTATAGGATTCAGCAGTGAATCCATCAGGAACTGGGGTTTTCTTTGTTCATAAGATTCTAATTACATTTTCAATTTCATTAGCTGAAATTGGGTTATTCAGCAGTTTTACATCTTCTTGGTTCGGCTTTGGTAATTCATATATTTCTAGGAATCTGTCTATTTCTTCTGCGTTATTGAATCTATGTGAGTAAAGGTTTTTAAAGTAGGTGTTGATGATCTTCTCTATTTCCACAGGGTCTGTAGTGATTTCACACTTTTCATTTCCTATTGTGTGGATTTGAGTTTTTTTTCCTCTTTTTGATAAGGTTGGCTAGGGTTTATCAATTTTATTTATTCTTTCAAAGAACCAACTCTTGATTCATTAATTGTTTGTATTGTTTTCTTAGTTTCAATTGCATTAATTTCTGTTCTAAGGTTTATAATTTGCTCCCTTCTTTGGGCTTTGGGCTTCACTTGTTCTTCTTTTTCTAGAAGTTTGAGGTGCAGCATTAGGTTGTTTATGTGTGTTCTTCACATTTTTCTGATATGGGAGTTTAGAGCTATAAATTTCCCTTTGAGGACTGCTTTCATTGTATCCCACAGATTCCCGAAATTGGTATTTTCATTTTTGTTTGATTGTAGATATTGTTTAATTTCTTCTTTAATTTCTTCTGTGACCCATTGATTGTTTAGGAGAGTGTTAATTTCCCTGTGTTTATGGGGTTCTTGTGGGGGTTTTTGTCATTAATTTCCAATTTTATTGCACTATGGTCAGATAATATACATACTCCATGCAACAGGAATCCAGAAAAAAGCAGGGGTAGCTATTATGTTTGCAGACAATGTGAACTTCAAACCAAGAATGATCAAAAGAGATAAAGAAGATCTCTACATACTTATTAGGGGTAAACTTCAAGAGGAAGAAATTACGATCATTAATATATATGCACCAAATATGGGAGCACCCAACTATGTAAGACAAATCTTAATAGACATCAAAAACCAACTAAACAATAACACAGTTATAATGGTGGACCTTAACACCCCATTGCTACAAAGAGACAGATCAACCAAACAAAAAAAAAAGCAAAAAAATAACAGAACTGAATCAAACTTGTGAACAAATGGACCTAGTAAATGTGTACCAAGTGTTCCACCCAACATCAGAATACACAGTCTTCTCTGCTGCACATGGATCATTCTCTAAAATAGATCATATACTAGCCCACAGAACATGCTTAAGTAAATGCAAAGGAATTGAAATAATTCCACATATTTGTTTTTGTGCCAGTATCATACTGGTTTTTTGTTTGTTTGTTTATTTGTTTGTTTTATCACTGTGGCTTTGTACTATAACTTGAAATCCAGGATTTTCATGCCTCTTACTTTATTCTTGTTGCCCAAAATTGCTTTTGCTATTCTGGGTCTCTTCTAGATCCATATGTATTTTAGAGTTTTGGGGGCATTCTTTAAATAATGCTATGTGCATATTTATAGGGATCGCTTTAAATCTATGTATCAGTTTTGAAAGTGTGGCCATTTTTATTTTTAACAGAAGAAAGTAAAAATAACAATAAAACAGTTTCAAAACAGGCTAGTAGGGAGAGTAAGAACAATTAATACATTGCATATTGTTGTATTCACAGTAGTTCTTCAGAGTACAAGATATAGGCATGAAATATTGTCCAAAAAAGTATTAGCACAAAATTTTCTTCTCAATGAACTAAGAGAAACTAGCTCTATAAATATCTTAACTATTTTGTGTGTGTATTTATATATATACATATATATATATATATATATATATATATATATATATATGGTTTTTTTCTTTTCCTTTCCTTCTTTTCCCCTTTATCCCATCACAGTTTTTCTTTTGAACATTTTCCTCCCTATTCACAATATCCATTGTACATTTTGGATCTTATTTACTCATTCAGTTTCTCACACTAATAAGACAATATGATGTTCACACAAATGGGTAGTATGGCAATTTTGACTATATTCATTCTGCCTATCTAGGAATAGGTGATATCTTTGCATTTTCAAATTTCCCGTTCTCTTCTTTTCCAGAGAAGAGTGATTTTTGTAGTACAGGTCATTCACTTCCTTGATGATATTAATTCCTAAATATTTAATTTTTTGTGGCTATTGAGAATGATAATTTCTTCCTATTTTCGTTATTGGATTCGTCATCAGTGTATATAGTTCATTGCATTGATTTTCATGTTTATTTTGCATTTTACAATGTTGGGGACTTAGTTAATACTAAAAGCCATTTGTTGAAATTTGGGGGTCTATGTAGAAGATCATGTTATCTACAAGTGATAATTTGCTGTGGCCCCTGGGGTACAAGAGGCACTATGGTCCGCATTGAGGATGGACACGTGGGTCTGAGGAGCCAGAGCCCCTCCCCTTACTGGGTTTGAGGAGGCCAGCCCTCCCCGCTGATGTCGTCCTCTGTGGGCCGAGCCCTCCCCCAGGAGACTCCCACTTCCCCGCCTCTTCTAGGTCCAGCCCCTAGCCTCCACCCCTGCTCCCTGCCCCTACGGTATATATGCCTCTGTATTTCCGCAATTAAGCTGATCTGCACCATCAGCCTGGTCTCCACGTTATCAATGCGTCGGTCTTGCCTGCTGTGAGGCCCAACCGCCCCCAATTTGCCTTCTTCCTTTATGTATTCCCTCTTTTTTTCTTTTTTTTCTTTCTTTTTTTTCCCCCTACTGCTCTAGCTATTGTTTCAAGTACTACATTGAAAGAGTTGGTGATAGTGGACATCCTTGTCTTGGTATTGATTTTTACAGGGAAAGTTTTCAGCTGTTCTTTATTTAATATGTTGTTGACAGTAGGTTTGTCTGGAATGCCCTTTATCAGAATGATATGAGGTCCTATTATGCCTATTTTCTTCAAGGTTTTTGTCATGAATGGGTGTTAAATTTGTCAAAACTCTTTCAGCATCTCTTTATATTATAATCACTTATTTATATTATAATCACTTTCAGTATCTCTTTATATTATATATAATCAATCTTTCAGCATCTCTTTATATGATAATCACTTATTTATATTTTAATCACTTATTTATATTATAATCACTATATTATATAAGTGATTTTTTGTCCTTCTGTTTATGTGATGCATTAAATTTATTGATTTGCATATATTGAACCATTTTTACATCCCTGGAGTGAAGCCTAGTGGTTCATGATATATGATCCTTTTGATGATTTGTTGCATTCTATTTGCCAATATCTTATTGAGGGTGTTTGCATCTATATTTATTAAAGATTCACCTGTAGATTTTGCTTTTAGTTGGGTCCTGGTCTTGTTTTGAAATCAAAGTGATTCTATTATTAAGTGAGATAGACATTAATATACAATCAGAGAGAGACTGAGCTGTCAAGGAAGTCAGCAGAAAAAGACACCAGAACTTTGACTGGAGGCACATCTGAAGAAGACCAGGCCTCAAGATAAAAATAAAATGACCAGAACAAACAGTTACTTGGAATAACATTATAATTGGTATCATCTGGTCCAGTGAAGTCCATGTAGACATCAATTACCCAGGTGGATGACTAGAGTATCTTGACCCATCCATTCCCAAAGATGTCTTTGTTCTTTCCATGTACCTTTGCTACATAGCCTGCTTCTCTATTGCTCACTACTTGTAATCATGTAGGTTGATGGCAGCTTGACCCATGTTGTGCCCATGTCTTGAATTTATTGTATAAATTATCTCTGACAAAAGGCCTCACTGGCCAACCACCTCCAAGACCTCTACTGCCTCTCAGGAGCTATACCTATTTCTCAATATTTCCCACTCTTAACCTCCTTCGTTGTTGGAATTAATTGTTTTTCTTAGAGTATGAAACAGACTGGGGGAGACCCAACAAGGGGCAGAACAGTAAGCAGCAGAGTAAGCAGCCTCCCTGAGAGATACCGTCCAGATGCTGGAATATAGCAACATGGGTAAGACAAGAAAGAAGGCAGTGGGTCCTCTGGACCCAGGAAGAATCTAAAGAGAGAATTGAAGCCCACAGAGAGTAAAAAGAAAAAATTAAGCAAAGAAGAAGGCAGTACCTGGCAGAGCCTCTGCCTAGAGTCGGACCCACTGTGTGAGAGGAGCTGCTGGAACCTGGGAATGCATAATCAAGGTGCTGCTGCAGTGACAATGAACCCTGGAGGGCTCTGCCAAGAGAGGCAGCATTGGAGAAGAGTGGCAGTGGACAGGGGGAGCAGACCTGGAGGACTGAACTGGCTGATGGTGAGTGCAGGGGACTTCATCCTCCCACAGGAGAAAGCAATTGACTGGGAGCCATTTTGGAGTCAGGCTGGATGGGCCCAGGGCTAGAGGTGCTCCTGGCTTCCTCTAGCAGCTCCTAGCTGGGTGCAGACCCATGGAAATTGCTCCAACTGAGCCCTGCCCCTGCACACATTCTGGGCACCACCTCAGAGGATCCCTGTGGGTGACCAGCTCAGTCTGGATGCGACAGCTCCACATGCACTCCAGGGGTGGTAGTGGAGGGTCCCACTGGTACCCAGCCCAGGTTTGCAGGCAGCGGCCCACCCCTGCATGCACCCCACCAGCCATCAGGGAGCCAAGGCAGGCTGGGGGAAGGCAGCAGACAGCACTACGACAGAGCCCCCAGTGGCAACCATCAGATATCCATAATCACCACTGGCTAGAAGAACCAAAGTCTCACTTCAGAGAAATTGTGACCAGTGAGAGGAGTGCCCAGGCCCCCAGTACCCAGTCCAGAAGAACCCAGGAATATGTCAAGACAAAGAAGCAAAAGGCAGTCTCTGGCCTCCAATCCAAGCAGAGCAAGTCCAGGAGATGCAAATGCAGAAGAGATCAGGAGTCCCACAACTGAAGTTTCTGAGGCAATGGCAACTGAAGAGGCTATAAAAGAAATTAGAACAGAAATACTAACTCAACTAAAAGAAGAAATGAAAAACATAAGAGAACAGCTAGGCATCTCTAAAGGAGACACAGATGAAAAAGTGGAGCATAGGAAAATGAGGGAAACGAATGAACAATACAAAAAAGATTTAGAATACATGAAACAGATTCAAAGAGATAACCAGGAAATCAAAAACTCCAATGAAAGTTGGCAAAACCACTTGAAAGAAACTGAAGATAGACTTTCAAATCTTGAAGACAGATTTGCAGCTTGTGATTGCAAAAGGAAAGATCTCTTAATAACAAGGAACCTGGAAGTAACAATTCAATGGCTGCAAGACAACCCAAAGAAACATAACTTAAGAATAAAAGGTGTGAGTGAAGGAGAAAGAGATGTGCCTCTCGAGAGCCCACCATGTTGGGTAGGGAGGCTCTGACCAGCAGACAACCTAGCCTGCCTTCCTGGTGAGTGTGCATGACCAGCTCAGACTCCAGGAGAAAGAGATGTGCCTCTTGAGATCCTGCCATGTTGGGCAGGGAGGCCCCGACCAAAAGACAACCTAGCCTGCCTTCCTGGTGAGTGTACATGACTGGCACGGACTCCAGGAGGAGAAAGAGATGTGCCTCTCGAGATCCCACCATGTTGGGTAGGGAGGCTCCGACCAGAAGACAACCTAGATTGCCTTCCTGGTGAGTGTGCATGACTGGCATGAACTCCAGGAGGAGAAAGAGATGTGCCTCTCATAGGCCTACCAGCGCACAGGCTAAGTATCAAGGACTCCCGCCCACCACCACCACCCCTGTAAGCAACCTGCTCGTTCAGAGGACTGGCTAAGTTGACAGCAACTATGGTACATCAAGCAACTAAATGCTTGTATTGTTCAGTTGATTTTATAGGCCCAGAGCCATCAGTGTGAGCATCTCTTGGGAAGATGATAGTATGCAATGTAGCAAATATGGGGGATTCTTCTCTGTCTTGTCTTTGAGGTCCAGTATTGTTCTCATTGTTTTGCTTTATTCTGATTAATTGTTTTTTGCTTTATTTCATACTCTGTTTTTATTGGTTTTGTTTTTGGTTTGATTTTACTATACCTAACGGAATGGTCAACTATTCTGAAAGTAACAAGGTATGCTGTGGTGACTGTTGTTTTCCTGGTGTCTTTCTTTAAAGTTCTGTACCAGTTCTACTGCTTTGTTTTGATTGACTTTGTTCTGTTATATTTTGTTGTATTTTAGTATCTTTAAAATAAAAATTTTAAAAAAACATGTGAGTGAAAAAGCAGGGGTCAATACAAATCAAATTAAAACACTATTTACAGAAATAATTTCAGGAAACTTCCCAAGCATGGGAAAAGGAAGTGACTTTCTGATAAGTGAAGCATATAGAACTCCAGCTAGCCATAACCAAAATAAATCTATACCCAGATATATAATAATCAAGGTCCCAGAAATTCAACATAAGAACAGAATATTAAAAGCTGTTAGAGAAAAGAAACAGATCACCTACAAAGGAAAACCCATCAGAATCACAACAGACTTCTCAACACAAACCATCAGGTCAAGAAGAGCTTGAAGTATTTCATGCCCTGAAAGAAAACAACTTCCAACCCAGATTGATGTACCCTGCAAAACTATCTTTCAAAATTAACAGAGAAACAAAATACTTCCATGACAAAGAACAACTGAAGGAACTTATGACCACCAAGCCAACCCTACAAAGAATACTGAAGGACATTTTAGAGGGAGACAAAAAAGACCACAGCTCCAGTAACAGTGGCAGAGGGATATCGCCAAGTGGGGCAGACAATTGAATAGAGAGGAAAAGTGGGCAGCCAACTGCAGGAATGTGGCATGGT
>RJWM01029416.1:0-24480 GCA_004363535.1 Dasyprocta punctata
GCAGCTATTATGTGGTAGATATCATTCGAGTCAATGAGAACATTGTGATAAATAAAGGAGGAACTTGTGCTTTGATAATATTTGGTAAATGGCAGTGAGCACAGACTAATTCACAGTTACAATTTTAAGACAGAGCTTATCATACAAGAAAGAGATTTTTCTTTGGAAATGCTCAATCCAGATTATAATTTTGCCTGTGGTGGTTGCAACGAAGCAGAGGGAATACACCAGGCAAAGGCAAGATTGTATGAAGTTTTGAAGCTCAGATATGCATAGTTTACTCAGAGAATGACAAGCCCTGGGACAGGTAGATCTATTAAATATCATTGTCTTAGTGGAACGGGAAGCCAAACTATTAATACAAAGACTGAAAAAGAAGAGATGGCATCTCATATGAATTTCAAGCATCAGGAGTTTAGGGCCAAGACAAAGTTCTTGTCTAAGAAGTTGTGGTAGCTTCTGCTACAGGATCTGAGATTTCCACCAACAACAAATTTCCCTTCATGTCCTGTCAGAATCACCCATCTTGGTGAATCCATGTCATCAATTCTGAGAATTAAGGAGGTTAATTTCTCACAGTATGGATGGTCCCCACTTCTGAGATCTTATCTTTGATTCTAACTGTGGCAAAAATGTTTTGTGATTTTCCATTATTTCTGTCTAGAATTCCTGGTAAACTCAAAGCTATGCATGGTTTCCTTTTCTCTTATTTGTTTGAGTGATCAGTGAAATCTGAAATCTAAACTATTTCCAGTATAATTTTTTTTTCCTGGTACAGGGGATCGAACTCACAACCTTGTACCCACCAAGCAGGCACTTAAGCCACTGAACCAATCTCCTGGCTCTTTTCCAGTATAATTTTGTGAGAATCTGGGAAGGGCCTTAATGCAACACATTCTATCACTTTCCGCTGGATCCTGAGAAATCTCCCGGGACACGTACAGAAGTAGAAACCTCCTTTCTACTGGAGATGCCAGTACGATGAGGACATATTATGAATGACCTTCAGAAACAGTCTTACTCCTCTCTACCTTCCTTGCAGCACACAGAAGTCACTCACCATGAAGTACACATGGAAATTAAAACCAAAAATGGAATTTTACAAGGTCTTGCGATACAAATTCTCTTATACTTGCTTGAGTTAACCTCTTTAATTACAGAATCTGTATCTGTTCTGCTATTTTAAATTCTAGTTCAATGCGTAAATCATTTTTATAACAACCCCCATGGATTGTTGTACCTTTCTTGAAAACCTCTCAAAACTACAGGCTCACAGTTTCAGAGAGCATCCTGAACACTGTGCAGTTAGTACTAATTTGTAAAAATTTTCTTATATTCAAATAAAACCTACTTTCTGGTAAGTCTTACCTAACCTCTTCTTAGACAATAGAAAATTTTTAGACCCCTTTCCACATACCATAATCACAAGAAAGGCACTCATACATGAAGGCATTAAAAGGTATGTACAAGAGTACACGAAATGTCCAACTGTCTGGAAGAGACAATACTCAAATTTACACTCAATCTTGCACCGAAGGTTAAGAAGCAGTGATACCCTTAGATTTTTGTTTTGTTTTGTTTTGTTCTTTGTATTTTTTTGAGACAGGGTCTCACTATGCAGTTCAGACTGGCCTTAGGCTCACTTTATAGCCCAGGCTGGTCTCAAACTTGCAACTATCCTCCTGCGTCAGCCTCCCAATTGCTGGGATTACAGGAGCAAGCCATCACTCCCGGCATGCCCTTAGATTTTAAAAGAGGGAAATTACCAACATGTTTTCAGAAGCTGGATAGTTTTACTATAGTAATGTCCTGAAGATGTAATGAGGTATGCAACAATCTTTACTTCTACATTAAAAGATAAAAAAGAACTCTTTTTGAGATTTTGAGTCTGTTTCTTTACTTTTTCGGAATTTCCAAGTTCCTCTATTTAGTATGCCTCTCTATGGCAACTTTATCATTTATTTCACTGCCTTTATTCAGTAATAACCTATTGTCAGAGAAAGCAAAATAGTCTCAGTGTGATACTAGTCAATGAAAAGGTAAATGAGCTGCACACATTGTTTTGATACCTACTTTTAAATTCTAGCACCTTATTAAATATGATCTGCTATCACTCAAATGTTCTTTATTTTATTTACTGATAATTATATTCAGAATATTTAAGGTAATGCATCCAAAGAGATGAGCTGTAGATGCTTTGGGAGTCACAAAATCCTTATTTTGTCAATTGAGTCAAGTAATTGCCCCTCTTGAAGGATTCTGAGTTCCTTGATTCTTTCAATAGCACCCTTCTGTGCTGGCTGTGATATAAGTTCACTATATACAGTGTAAAATTTCAGAATATTCCGTCAAACTTTACTCTGTGCCATTCAGCTCCTATTTGAATACATGAAGAATATATTCTACTTCAAGCCATTGACTTTGCTTTCTGGGGACTGTCTTAGTTACTTTTCTCATTGCTGACACAAAATTCCCAATACTTAAAGTTTAAAAAGAGAAAGTTTATTTGGTCCACAGTTTACAGAGGTTTCAGTTCATAGTTGGTGGTCCTCAAGGCAAAGTGGCAAAGGAGAGGGAAATCACAAAGGAGAAACAGTTCATGGCAGGCAGAAGACAGAAAGCAATAAGCTACAAATGACAACCAACAACCCTCTTTCCCTTATATATTTCCCTTACATTACATTTCCCTTATGCTAATTCCCTTATATACCCTTAGGGTGAGTAGCACTCACACCCGGGGAGGGGCAGCCTTAACCTAGCATTGTACCGTAAATCAAGTCAGCATCACATCCTTTATCCCAGCAACACACATGCTAGATTCAGCCACCTCCAGAAAGCCTCACCAGTGACTGCATGAGGCTTTGACTGAGCATCTAGATATGAGTCATAACAGAGAACAGGGACAATGGACCCCTTTGATCATATCATACAAATAGTAGGACAGAAAAATGCTTTTTGTGCTACTGTGTGTGGATCTACAAATCTCTGATTCCCAACCATTAAATTTTAACACCTATGGATCTGGATTACCCTAACTGAAAATAATGCTAAAATCAGCAGTTTGACTTCAAACTGAAAAGGACCCCAGAGAATGTCATGTATAGCATAAAGACAGCAATATGAGTTCCTGGCCCCCTTAGTAAAGTGTTCCACAGCAGTACCAATTCTTTCCTAAGTGGAATCTTTCTTGTCTTTTCCAAATCCTCATCAAATGGAAAAAGCTATCCTACTTTTCATAAGAAAGCACAGGTATATGAGTAAGAAAAAAGGCAAGAAAAAATATGGGAAAATAAGAGAAGAGACATATCTTCATACACTTAACAGTCCTTTAATTCATGCCCTTTTAGGTAGGATCACTGAAATGGATACCAGTCTTGCAAGAGGTTTATGGAATTGTTTGTGGCTCTTCTTCAAGCCCTGGCTTGCCAAATAAACATGGCACCAATTATCACCAAATAATTATGATCCCCAACAAGAATTTGGACAGCACAGAAGGCCATGCAGAACTCCTGACTTACTGACTGCACGGACTTGCCTTGGTCTATTTTCTTTAACCTTCTCATAATAGCACTATAAATTTAATTTTTGAGATCCATATTTTGTGTTACGATTGAGTGTTCTATAGTACTATAACTAGTAGATGCCCCACTGATCATCGCGATCATGTGGCATCAATCAGATACTTAATGGGTTTGTCCTTTAATTTCATGTTTCACTACATTCATTTCTTAGTATAGAGTTTAGATCAAGAAGCTGGGAGGGGATATAGCTCAGCAGTGCAATGCCTGCCTGGCTAGTACAAAATTCTTAGTTTGATTTCCAGTACCAAAAAAAAAAAAAAAAAAAAAAAAAAAAAAAAAAAAAAGAAACCAAAGAAAAGAAAAAAGGGAAGGAAGAGAAAGAAGAAAGAAAGAAAGAAAGAAAGAAAGAAAGAAAGAAAGAAAGAAAGAAAGAAAGAAAGAAAGAAAGAAAGGAAGGAAGAAAGAAAGGAAGAAAGAAAAGAGAAAAAAAGAAAAGCAAGAAAGAGAGAAAGAGAAAAAGAAAGAAAGAGAAAAAAAGAGAAAGAAGAATAAGAGTGCTGCCAAGAAGCTAAGACTCTGAAAGGTAAGTGGCTTGTCTAAGGCCACACACCACTGGGCAGTAGAGAATCTACAATTTGGACCCAGATCTGATTGCAAAGTCCACTGATATTTCCCTTTAAAATATTATGCACATTTCTTCAACTATGTTTGGCCTTACTATGGACAGGAGCCGATCCTTTTCCTGCAGCCTGAGTCCCAGCCATGTAGAAAGTGCTCAATAGAATGTTGGTTGAATTGAATGTGAGCTGCAGAATGACAGCTGCTGAAAAGAACTCAGACCTGGAAAGAGCAGCACGCTTGCACTTTCATTCTCTGTGGGGAATACATTCTCAGAGAGTTTCCCTCCTGGGGTGTCTGGGAGCCTGGTCTCAGGAAATTCTGTAGCACAGGCACTTATACATGAGCTTTGTAACCGGAAAAATCCTGGAAAAATGTATGTACAAGGTTAAATTTTGCTATTAGAGGAGGCAATCTTGAGCTCTGAGGGTTTAATTACTTATGACAAAACAAAAGAGCCAGTTTAAAGGATAATTGCCTATGAAAGGAAATTAAATAGGCTCAAAAGAAAAGTTGAAGCTACAATAATCTCTTGTCTTCTAAAAGAGCAAAGTCAATTGTTTTCCATCTGATGTGCCTTTTTGAATGTTTTGTCCTAGCTAATTTTTTTAGTTATTTGAGTTACATTGTAGATTCTTACTTTAAGTAGGTAGGAAGTAAGGTTTCTTTAATCCCATTTTTGGAGTTGATTTATTTAACTTTATTGTAGAGCCTCATGGTGAAAAGTCAACATTAGAAGATCTGGAAGAAAGGGAATCCGTGAATGAGTGCCGTGAGCCGAATCTCTGCATGATAAATCAGTTGGTGTACTGCCCAAATCCTCCTTGTAATCACAGGTTTAAGGGAAATTGGAATGAGAACAAGGAAGGTAGGATTCTAGTCTACTCCACAGCAGTCATAGCGTACTGCAAATACCAAGATTAGTTACTAACTGCTGATCTTGTGAGATACTGGCAAATTGCAGTGTTTCTCAAGGACCACAGAGTGACAAATTGTGCACTTTTTCACAAGATAATATGGTAATGCCCAGTGTTAGCATGGTTTTGGGGAAATAATCCCTCTTACACCCTGTTGAACACTGATTGCTGCAGTGTCTTACGAGGCACCTTGGTAATTACACACAAGGCCCTTAACAGCTGTCCATGCTTCGTGCTACAACTGTCACCCTCCCGGAATTTTATTCCAATGAAAGAACTGTCGGATTGTGGCAAAGATGCGATTGCAAGTTCGTTTTTCACTTTGGGCTGTTAAAATTTTTAAATAGAATTTAGCTAAATGCATTATAGTCTTCACTAGCCATAAAAATGAAGTTTCAGGTTGCTATCCACCAATGGGAGGAGGTTTGTAATATATACTATATAAATTTTACTTAAGATATTTTGATAAATTATCTATGTACACATGCATGAAAAAGTACTGCAGATTATATGTCAACATGTTAATTCTCATGACAAAGTAAGTCATTTCTTTCTAAAATTATGTTTCATAGTTTTATTTCTGAGCTTTTAAATTGTAAAATAGAGGTAAAAAGATAGCTAAAATTCTGGGATGGTTTAGACTGAGATAATGAATGGTATCAGCACTTACTCTGCTTTTGAAAATTTAAATCACTGAAAGAAAAAAATGTACATTTATTCACAATAAGTAACCAAGCAGATGCTAGAATGAAAGGGAGGAAGCTGCAGGGGGAGTTCGGAGTGCACATGAGAAAAACCTGCACAGTGGACTCAGTGACCTCGAGAGGCAGCAGGTCCCTTATAAATGAATACAAAGGGACACTAGATAACCACCTTTCTGTAAGTGCTAGCAAATTTTCATTGAATGAGTGAATGAAATTTTGTACATTTCCAATGAATTCAGAGGTCCTATAATAGTAAAATAGCACAATAAAAAACAATTTTGTCCTGGCTGTGCTGCAATGAAAATGTGAAAAAGAGGATACTGACTCTCCATTCCAAAAGTTCCATTAAGATTTTGGCTTGGGTTGATTGATAGAAATATTTTTATAGATGTTACTTAAAATACTTAAAATTTTCCTTGCCTCTACCAAAATATCTGTCTTTTTGGCAGCACCAGAAATCAAACTTACAACCTCATGCTTGCCAGACAGGCGCTTAAGCCTCTGAGTCAAACTCCTGGCTCTAGTTTTTTTGAGATAGGGTCGCACTATGTAGCTCAGGCCGGCCTTGTGCTTGTGTTGTAGCGCAAGCCAGCCTCTAACTCACAGCGCTCCTCCTACCTCAGCCTCCTGAGTAGAATACTGGGTTTAAAGGTGTGCACCACCATGACCGGCTTCTACCAAAATATCTTGCTAAACTAGAACAGCATACTCAAAATTCAAAGAATAATTAATCAATTGAAAAAATTAAAGAAGATTAATGGGACAATTCCATTTGTTAAATTTGGGATATATTAGCTTTATTACATAGGCAATGTAGTATAAACTATAGGTCCAGGAGGGGAGAAACTCTTTCTCTTGTTCACACTACCTCAGTCTTAAATGTGGAGACTAATGCATATTCAATGAGAGTGCATTGAATGATGAAATAAATTTAAACAAAGTTTGGATTTTAATTTTTGAGCAAATAACACTTTGAGTTTCAATTACTTTACTGGTGATAGCACCCTAATCCTTTGAGTTTCTTCTTTCCTCTTCAATCTTCTTCATGTGGTCATCCAGTTTTCCCAGTGTCATTTATTACACAGACTGTCCCTCCCCTGTTCTGTGTTCTTGCTATTTTCAACAACATTTATTGCACATATATTGTAAGCCAGATAATGTATTTTAAGCACCTGCAAACAAATAGACCAAAAGAAGTTTTCACTACTGGAGTTTGAATCAGCTTTGGAATCAGATTCATAGTTGAATAAATTCAAAGTGTTTCTACCTCCCAGTAATGAATCTCTTTTCTTAACTTTGAAGAGAAAATAAAACCCTAAATGTTTTTGGTAAAAACATAAAATGGCACTAAAATTAAATTTTATATTTTACACTTATTTTTTTCTTTTTTTTATTTACAAAGAATCTACAAAAAAAACCAATAAAACAGATAAGCAGGTTTAGCAAGGTCATGGTACAAGGTCACAAAGCCATATACAGAAATCTAGTGTTGGCCCATATACAAGCAATGAACAATTCAAAAGTAAAAGTGTAAAGCCACAAGTTACAACATCACAAAAAGCTTAAAGTAACATTACTGTATAAATTTACCAAAATACATTTATTATCTCTATCCTAAAAACTATAAAAACAGATCAAAAGTACTCAAATACAACCTAAATAAGTGAAGAGCAACTATGTATGTGAATTGGACAAATATCAAAACATTTATTCTCCCTAAACTTATCTATAGATTCACCTCAATATCTATCAAAATCTCAGTGAATTCTTTTTTTTTCTTTAACTATCTTAACTATTTTTATATACATATATATATATATAAACATAAACATGTTTTTCCTTCAGTTTGTCACACAAGTGCAATGATACAATGCTTACATATGCGTGACTTATTTATTTCACTGATAAGTATATTCTCAAGGCGCATCCATTTAAGTATGAAGGTGTCCAGTTTATCATTCTTTGTAGCTGAGTGGTATTCCATTAGATAGAAATACCACACCTTTTTTGTCCATTCTTCAGTCGATGGGCATTTAGGTTGTTTCCAAGATCTAGCTATTATGAACTGCACTGTTATAAACATAGGTGCACATATATCACTGTGGTATGATGTTTTTAATTCTTTTGGGAAGACCCAGAAGGGGAAGAGCTGGGTCAAACAGGACCTCCAATCCTAGGTTTTTGAGGAATCTCCACACTGACTTCCACAGTGGTTGCACCAGCCTTCAGTCCCACCAACAGTGCAGAAGAGTTCCTTTTTGTCCACAGCCCCTCCAGCACTTGTTATTGGCTGACTTCTTATTACTAGCTATTCTTTTTGGGGTGAGGTGGAATCTCAGGGTTGTTTTTATTTGCATCTCTTGAATGACCAGTGCTGTTGAACATTTTTTCATGTTTGTACTTCTTGTACTTCTTCCTCTGAGAAGTGTGTGTTCATCTCAGATGACCATTTTTGGATTGGGTCTTTAAATCTTGGAGGACTGATTTTTTTTTAAGTTCTTTAATGTTCTCAATAGTAATCCTTTACCTGAGGGACAGCTGGCAAACATTTGCTCCCACATTGTGGGTTGTCTCTTCACTCTGTTGGTGGTTTCTCTTCCTGTGCAAAAGCTTTTTAATAGGATGAGATCCCATTTGTTGATTCTTTGTGATAGTTCCTGTTCAATCTGGCTTTTATTCATAAAGTGTTTGCCTGCATCAATGTCTTTTTTTTTTCTTTATTTTCTCTATAATGCAAGAAAATTTTTATCAAGCAAGTTATCTACTATAGACTGTGCTTTTAAATTTTGGGAATGTTTCTTATGCATCTTTATGTCCCCAATGCCCACAATAATATCTTGCACATATCATACTCAATAATGGTTTGTTGAATTAATGAATGAATTGATTCAAACATGATATACTTAAAAAAGTAGGCACTGATTTATAATAGGAAATTGAATGTCACATCAAGGAGAATTATAACCTCTCAGAATTTTCTTTCATTACATTCATTACAATTCAAGATGCATCCATTACTATTCATTAAAAAACCTAAACCATCAACATCAAAATCTTTATTTGGTGGTCATAAAACATGGAAAACTTGGGTGACAGCTTCCAGCTCTAAAGATATTAATCTCAGCAATTTTCACAGACGCTGTGACTTTCAGGGTGTTTTATTGTTAGGTGCTTAAAACCTTCAAACATTTTCCACAAACTATAATAAATTTTGAATAGATTGACTTACCTGTGAAATACAGTTATGCCCTTGATGTAGTCTGGATAAATTGGAGCCATAAAACTCTGGAAAACACAAGAAACAGGGTTGTTTGTGGTAACTGCTTTCCAGAAAGTAAAAATCTAATATTGGTGTCATGAGACAGGTCTCATCTTCACATATATCTTGTTGTGTAACTCATCTGAATCATTTAAATTCACTGATGTCCTGTTTATAAAATGGACAAGATACCAGTAAATAGAACACAATAGATACAAACAATAGAACATTGTTCAATTAATGTATTTGACCAGATTTTCTTCCAAAACTCACTGTTTTAGATTTAGCACAATGACTCATATCCTGGCTGTGCCACTGATGTGTGTGTGTGTGTGTGTGTGTGTGTGTGTCTGTACTTCATCTTCATTTAGCTCAGCTTCTTAGGAAAAGCCCATATAGCCATGGTCTCTGTGCCATGTGCAACCCTTTATGTGGTTCCTCCTTAAAGAGTACTTTTGCAGGAGTATTTTCCCACATGGATTACAAGGTTCTCTACCACGTGGTCTCTACCTTTTACATGGTTAAACCAGTGGGAGGATAACTCTATTAACTACCTTTCCAAAATATTGATGACTTGATCCAATCAGGTCAATCAGAACTTCTCTGTCAAATATTTTGTATGGCAATTTTTATCTAGTGAACACTTTACAAACAATTTCATTTAATCCAACTACAAACTTATGAGAAAAGTACGATGACTGTTCATTTTACAGACAACATTACAGGTATATCCTATAACCAGTAATGGTCTCACTGAGAAGGAAATTAGGAAACCAATCAAAGTAGCATCAAGAAAAATTGAGTACTTAGGAATTAGCCTAGCCAAAAAAGTGAAAGCTCTCTACTATGAAAACTACAGGACTAGAAGAAATGAAATACAAGAGGACATAAAAAAAAGGAAACATATCCCATTTCTGGATAGGAAGAAAGGATACTGTCAAAATGGCCATACTTTCAAAATTTTTGCACAGATTTAATGGTGTTACAGCTTATATCAAGATACTCCCCTCAGAAGTTCATGCACTGATAGGTGGGCTTTGGGGGGTGACTAGATCATGGGTGTGTGATGTTGGGTTAGTCCACTTGTTGGTTTAGCACAGTTCTGGGTATGGATGACAGACTTACTCAAGAAGGAAGACCCAATCTAGGTGTGGGTGACACCAACCAGTAGACTTGTCGCCTGGATTAAATAAAAAGGGAAAGAAGAAGGAAGTCTCACTGCTTGCTGCCTTCATTTGCCATGAAATATTTCCCCTCTGCCTATTGTCCTGTCCTCAAGTGAGCTGATTATATACTGAAACCTCTACAAACTGTGAGGTAAAATAAACTTTTCCATATTCAACATGTGAGTGTCAGGTATTTTATCTCAGCAACAAGAAAGTAACTAATACAAATGTAATACCAATCAAAACAGCAACAGTATTCCTCACGGAACTAAAAGCTAACAATCCAAAAATTTACATGGACCCAGAAGAGCATGAGAAGAGCAAAAGCAATTCTGGGAAACAAGAGCAAAACCTGGGCATCACAATCCTGGACTTTTAAATTATTTTACCAACTCACAGTGATTAAAACAACAATGTAATGGCTTAAAAACAGACATATGGATCAATGAAGCAGGATAAAAGATGCAGATTCAACAATATATTCTTTGACAAAGTGGCCCAAAGCACACACTGGAGGAAGGATATCCTCTTTAGCAAATGGTGTAGAGTAAACTGGCTGTCCACATTCAGAAGACTGAATTTAGATTCATTTTTATTATTCAGAAATCTAAAACCAAAATGGATGAATGATCTCAATGTTAAAATGGAAGCATTTCATGCACCGGAAGATAAAATAGGTAAAACTATTGAAGACATAGACATAGGGACTTTCTGAACATAAACCTAATTGCACAAGAAATAACATCAAAGATCAACAAATGGGATTATACCAAATTAAAAAGCTTCCACACACCAAAGGAAACAACCAACAAAGTAAAAAGACCACTTACAGAATGGTAAAACAATTTTGTCATCTATACCTTAGACAGAGAAGTAATATTTAGAATATATAAAGAACTCAAAAAATATTAAACCCTCCAACATGAAAGTTCCATTAAAAATAGACCACTGAAATGAACAAATACTTCTCAGATGAAGTAAAAATGGCAAATAAATATGTGACAAAGTATGCAATATCTCTGGTCTTTAGAGTAGTGCAAATTAAAACAACACTAAAATTCCATCTTACTCCAGAAAAAATGACTACCATCAAGAAATCAAATAATAGAAAATGCTGAGACAGCTAAAAGGAGAAAAGAAGCCTTTTACATTGTTGGTGGGAATGTAAAATGGGACTTTTGTAGAAATCAGTATGAAATTTTCTCAAAAAATTAAAGATAGAAATTCCCTTCAACCCAGCTATTCTCCTAGATATTTTCTTGAAGGAGTTAAAGACATCATATTAAGTGGTACATGTGTATCCATATTTATAGTAGCAGCCAAATTTATAATAGTTGGATTGGAAATGACCTATATATCCATCAACAGATAAAGGGATAAAGAAAATGTGGTATTTATATGCCATGTAGTGCTACACTCCCACAAAGAAAGATAAACTTGAGTCATTTTTAGGAAAATTGATGCTCTTTAAGATCATAATGCTATGTGAAATAAATCGGCACACAAGCTTAAATGTCATATGGGATCTGTTACATGAGAATTCTAAAATACAAATGATTTGAAGAGCAAAATAAAAAATAGATATTAGAACACAGGGGAGGGAACTGAGAAATGCAGGAAGTTGAAAGGGAAAAGGTAGGAAAAGGATAAAACATGAATTAAGATGTTTTATGTTCTTGAACCAATCATCCAAGATGAATGTAATCATTTTGGGCTCAGACATGTACTAATAAAAAAACAATAAGGGGATGAAGAAACTAATTCTCCCAAGGACTAGCAATTGGCAAAGACAAGACATTTTCACAGGCGTTGTAGCTGCATGTCTATGCCTAACCACTAGGCTGCACTAGACATACACAATGTACACAGAAGACAACATTGGGCACACAATTGAAAATATATCAACCAATTTATTCTTCCACAGTATTTGCTGAGAACCTACTGTAGGCCCAGAACTGTTCTGACACACCCATTAGCTCACACAATTTGTGTTACTTAGCTTGAGTGTGGTGATCATTCAAAAATTTGATGACTGAAATACCATACTGAATATCTTACTCACATACAATACTTTATCATCAATTATATATCAAGAAAACTGAGAAAAAATGAAGTATATTTAAAAAGAGTTGGGAACATCATCATTATAAAATAAATAAAATGTATTAATTGCTAATTATTTAGTTAAATAATCATTATTTAATTTCTGGTGTTGAGAATTTACTACTGCATAGATATTGAGTCTTTTTGTACATTAACTCAGAAACATATAGAACAACTACTGTGTTCCAGCAACTATGCAAGAGCCTGAGACTGTGAGCTGGTCTATCAGTGGGGATAAAGCTATATTGCACATGGTGATAAATAACCCCATAAATCTTACTCATACGACAAAGGCAAGCAGAAACACCAAAATGACACCCAGGGTTTGGAGGCAGATTTGTTTATGTTGACGAGCATGGATTGAGATCATTCCCAGAATATCAGGCCCTGATCTCTGGTGGCCTAGGGCTTATACGAGATACGCAAGCAGGCAGAGGCAGAAAGACTTGTCAATGAAGAACAGGTTTATACCATGTATACCATACTGGCCAGCTATTCATCACACTGAGCAGCAATTTTCTAAGAGACAGACACAACGAGAACTGGAACAAGAACTCTTACATGGGCAACTAAGAAACTGAAGTATGCTGACTGCGGGGATGGTGGGGGGGGGAGGTGTTTTCTGTTACAATACTACATGTGCAGTGCACTAACTGGGCCCCCATCCATGCCTTTTCCTTGCTCTGGTTCCCACAGTGACTGGCAGACCTTTTCTGGAATTCCAAGTTTGATGGTAGAGAAAAGTGAGAACAAAGAGCAAGCAGTCAAAAGCCACTTGGACTCACTTGTAATTAGATGTGACACAGCTACTTCCAAGTTCACTGAGTACAGATACATAACTCTATTTCCAACATGTTAGATTCCCATTGCTGCTTTAAGAGATTTCCATACACTTCATGACTTAAAACAACACAAATCTGCTTCTAGAGGTTCTAGGGGAAGATCTGTTTTTGTTGCACTTTTCACCTTCTTTGGGTTCCATGCACCGTGTGGCAAATGGCATTTGCTCCATCTTCAAAGCTAGCAATGAAAGATATGCCACCTCCACCTCCATTGTCATATTTTCTCCTCTCACTTTTATCTTCCTGTGTTCCTCTTATCAATAATCCTGTGACTACTTTGGGTATACCTAAATAATGCAGAATAATCTATCTTAAGATTTTTCATGTAGTCAGTCTGTAAGATGTCTTTCATTATATAAGGCAGCATACTGAGAACTCCTGGAGATTAGGATCTGAACAGCTTTTGGAGCCCATTATTCTATCTGTCAAACAGAATCACTCCATCTCCTAACCCTGACATCCATGGGTAGGAAAACATTATTAATGGGGGCAATAGCACTTTTTAAATAACTTACTATAAATTATAAAACCTGTTAATCATATTTTCATGTCAGAGAAAGTCTCCTAAAATTAGTGGCAATAATCCAGTTCAATGCCAGTAGCTCTAACAATAAACATGCTTAAATCAGGTATAAAATCAGTACAAGGAAAGACTGAATAGCACAGCTTGCCTGGCAAGGAGGAGAGGTAAAAGAAAAACAGAAGTAATTAGTAATTTAGTTAATGTAACAAGAGTTATTCTGTCTGTAAATAACAAAAAGTCCAAACACAAGTGGTGTAAATAATAAGTTATTATTTATTTAATGAGAAATCTAGAAGTATGCAATTCCAAAGTTCCTTCACAGATCAACAATGCCATTAAAACATAAGCTCTTAGCATATTTACTTTCTATGATTTTCAGCATGGTCACTTTCTTATTCTTATAACAAGTGCTTCATGGCTGCAAGATGATTTTCTCAGCTCCAAACATTAAATCCTTACATTCACTTTCTCACCAATAAGAAACGGCAAAGGTCAGTGTCATTTCAGGTAGTAAAATATATACCCTGGAAGTGGCCACCAGATATTCTCGTATTTCTTCTCTTCTCTTTTCCCTCTCTCCTTCTCCCCTTCTTTCTATTTTGGTAAGAACATTGTCCCCAGGACTCTATTAGTTACAAGTGGAACTAGAAATATTGAAGCAGGATTGTCATGAGTAACATGAAGGTTCTAACTATGACCTAGGGTCTGTGGCTTAGTTTGTCACTGTCCCAGCTTCTGACAACCTTGAACAAAACCTATACAGTCTCAGTATCCTAGGCAAATGACAGTAGAGGAGATGGGAGAAGACAACCTCCACCAGAGGCAGCCTAAGCACAAAAGTCACTTTTCTTGACTTCCAGCTCCACAAACTCCACTTCTTTTTGTGAATCTGCTGTTTCTTTGAATTGTGCTCTGGTAAGTGTGTGTCTCAGGACCTTTTCTCTTTGAGTGTGCTGTTGTGTGCCCTTCCTGATAAACTATGGTTATCGCACTTACTACACTAAGAAAGAGATCAAAGGTACTTCCTCCATGTGGCAGATTTACCATAATCAGTAACCACCTTGAGAACCTTAAGACAATTTTCTTCTATTGGCAGAAAGCAATGCTTCATGCTTCTGGTATGTGGATAAGCTTTTAAAAGATCCAGAGCTGCCCTCCAGACTCAGACAGACCTCTCTGTAATGTGTCCCTGAGTGGGGAGGCCAAGATACAGGATAGACACTCAAGAAGACACTTATTTCCGATGAATCCGTTTTCTGTTACTTGAAACTAGGTTAGAGATTTTAAGATTTCCAGTAGTACGCATTCTACATTCAAAGGGAAAAAAAAAGAGTGCTTCATATTGAAATCACTACAGTCTTTTATTTTCTTCCGTAAATAGAATGTTGCCAACTGAATCCAGGCATTAACTAAGCTATGACTCAGGAATGTGCAGAGTAGAACTCAAGTGCTGGGAGTAAAAGCAGCAATTATTCTACATGAGGTAACCAATTTGTCAAAGAAGGCATGAACCAGTTCAATTTTTTCTTTGTCAACTACAAATATTTAGCTTTTCTGAACATAACCCATTTAGACGATGAATAACAACTTCTTGATTTATTTATCAAAATAAACTGTCCTCTCATTCTTGAGCCATTGGTACATTCAGAATCTGCAGACACCTGCAAAGTGGCCGTGTGGATTTGGGTAGCTTCTGTTATCCTGGGCAACATCCTTAAAATGAGGACAGTTAGAGCAAGTGATGTGAAAGGTCAGGGCCACCACAAGTTGGGTTATTTTTATCCATGGAAAAGCAGAAAACATTCAGTATATAGTGGCAGTCTTTATTTTAGTTTTTGTTAACTTTAAATGAGAAGAAAAATTCTAATTCCTGAGGTTCAAGTTTCTAATTTTTTGTGGGGCATGTAAAGTGGTGACAATGATGCCATCCACTTAAGTAGATGTGATAATCAAAATATATTTAAGAAGCATGACTTGTGAGGTGGGAAGTGATACAATGATATGTCATTTGCTTGCATGAATCTTCACCACTGAGTACATCACAATACCCCTCTCAAGTGAAAGGACACAGAATCTCAGGTAATGTACCAGACTCAAAATTAGTACAGTTGGCTAGAATTTTAACTTTTCTGCATTTAATACTGGAATATTTACCTGAAACTGAACTGACTTGGGAAGGAAGATATCAGGGCAGGAAAGACGGAACCTGATGCTGTTGATCTTCAGGTAGACAGAGATTTGCAAAGCCCCTTTAAAGACAAAGATCTCAGCAAATGTAAAGTTGTTCATGGAAATGGTGTAGTGCCTTGGGGAAGCCAAAATGTCACAAAATAAGTAAACAAGTAGGACTCTAAGGAGCTTGTTGTGTGGTTATATTTAGACAAACCTCTAACATAGCCGGCCAGGTTCATGATTATTTTCCTCCTTCCTCATCATTATAGTTGCTTTGTTCATGCTGTTCCTTTTTCCTTCCCCTAATTTATGATTTGAATTTGTGATATCAAAAAAATAAAATTAAAAAAGAGCTGGATGCTCTCAGACCTGAATGCAGTGACCTTCCCAGTTGCTCTGGTTTCAGCTCAGAAAATGAACACTACTGAAAATAAGCTCAGCTCTGTGTGCAACTTGGCAGCTGGAGGCAGCAATACTGATAGCAATGAGAGCAAAAGCTGCCTGCACAGAACACTGGAAACAGGGCAGCCAGCAAGCACCAGCCCGGGAGCCTAAGAGGGAGAGTTTGGGGTGTGTGTGTGTGTGTGTGTGTGTGTGTAGCTTTTGAACTACCCAGTACCTGTAAAGTAGTCAGAAAGCTTATGCTGGAAGAAAGATCCAGCCCAACTTGTATTTCCTGTTCTACTTGGAGACAATACCAGGCAGGGGGGTGATACTGTGGTATTTAGGAGTATGGGTTCTGAAACCCGGTAGACTTTTATTCTAATTCTGTCACTCACTATCTTCACAAACTTGGACACTTTATTTTAATACTCAGAGTCACACTTTTCTCTCAAAATGAGGACAATAATTATTGTCTGTCCTCTAGAATTCATGCAGTATATAAATGTAGTATATAAATGTAATTACTGATGTAGGTGCTCAACAAATTATACCATTTTGCTTGTTTTTTTTTGTTTGTTTGTTTTGGTTTTTTTGGTTTTTTTTTTTTGTTTTTTGTGGCACCGAGGATCGAGCTCACAACCTCGCGCCTGCCTGACAGGCACGTAAGCCGCTGAGCCAAACTCCCGGCCCTGGTTTTTTGAGGCAGGGTCGCACTGTGTAGCTCAGGCTGGCCTTGTGCTCGCGTTGTAGCCCAAGCCGGCCTTGAACTCACAATGCTCCACCTACCTCAGCCTCCCAAGTGCTGGGATTAAAGGCGTGCGCCACCACGCCCGGCTTGCTTTTTATTTTTGATTTTGTAATTATTGTTATTTTAATGGAACATCTTTTGTATTTCCTTTCTAATCTGGAAGTAGCCCCATGATATACATAACATTATTTTCTCTTTATTATTCGAGAAAGAGAAGCCCAAGAATTTAAAATGCTTTGTCTAAGGGGTCATTCAACAGGTAAAAAAGTTAGAATTTGAATCCAGAATCAAAATCGTCAGATTCTAGAGTTTATATTCTTTCTGCTACATCTGATAATATTTGAGAAAATTAAAAATACAGCCAGGGATAACACAGCAAAGACTGGAAACCTGAGTATACCAACTATCATACAATAGGGGAGGATCCAGGGTAGCATTTTAGTCCGAGCTTTGAGTATGAACTCTGCTACTTAATGCAGGGGCTTCACTAAGTTTTCTCATTCATAAAAAGGAGCTTCATAGGAGTTAAAAACTGGTATCAACAAGTTTGACTGGAGTCCTCTCAACTTAATTTTTAGGATCAGGAGGAACCCACTGGCTTTCTGAGTAAATCGACACTGTTATATTGAGCATTTAATACAGTTCTCATTACAGCACTATTTTGCAGTCTTCTTTCAGTGGTTGGTCTATGCTTTCCTCCTGTGCTTGCATGTACACCCCAGTGAGGGCTGAGCCCTTCATCTCAGCTCCCAACTTGACGTCTCCTAGCACACAGCACCATAAAAATGTTAAAGCTCCTATTCCTTAATATTCTGTCTCTGAGTCCAATATTTCAACCACTTCTGCTCAGCAAAAAGTTCAAGTCGTGAGTTTATGAACCACAACAAAAAGGTGTCAGGAAACTGATTTTTCAAGGTTGGCTTAAATTATGAATTCTACCACTCAAGATAAATGACCAAATGGCAAAATGTGACTATTTGCCTTCTTTCACTCTTAGCTATTTTCCATGAAAGCTGAGGTCAATAATTCCACACTTTCTGGAAGATCAGCCATATTTTCTGTCACAAGGAAATGAGTTCAACTATGTTTTTGTCCTCTGTCAATGTTCTTGTTACCCTGGATTCATCACCTGCAGAACGAAGTCCACAGAAGAGGCCAGCCCACTGCCTCAGTGAGTTAGAGAATTGAAAAGAAGTGGCAGAGGAAAAATGATACACAACGAATCCTCACCTTACTCCTGCCACAAACCAGATAAAGGGTGTCATATGGCCCACTGCCTTCTCCAGCCTCTGGTTTCCCCTGTAAAAGAAGAGGTTTAAGTGAGATGGTTGATATCTGGGGAGTTTTTCAGGAGGAAGAACTGACATTGACATCTTGGTCAGAAAAGCAAAGGCTGTGAAATTTAGGAAGTAAACTCATTTTGTCAAATCCCTATTTGATGTATGAATTGTTTTCCTGTGCATCAAGGTGGAACAAACCGTTGCTGCTATTCTCTAATATTGGTCAAGAAGTTTTAATTCCATTTTATAACCATTAACACATGGCTGAAGATAGGGTGAAAATTGAGTCTCCAGTCCATTCCTGGTTAAGATGCAATTTTCAGAGGTAATTTAGAACATAAGATGACATGCGGTATATGCATGATTGAATGTCCAATTGTGTCAATCACCATGTACTTCCCCTTACAAGGCAGGATATATGTATTAGCAAGTAAGTTTTGGAGCATCAGAGATTCTTATGGTGAAATCACAATTCTGTCATTTATTTGACCTTAAGATCCTGAATTCTTCTTTCACCATCCCTGTGAGTAATCATGCTGCAGAGATAATGGTGATGATGATGATGATGATGAATTACAATTGTCAATGACTGAAAATGAGATGAAAATATAGAAGCAGTTTCAACATTTTCTGCTAGTTGTTTTTTTCCTATTTAATAACAGCCTGAGCAAATTAATATGACAGTACCAACTTCCCAAGATGAACATATTTTATTTAAATTGCTTCATAACTTAAAAATATCCCAGTAATAGTTGACAAGTCTCAGGTGGAAGAAAGTTTTGATTTATTAAATTTGTCACTGTATGTAACATAAAATATTAATGGTCAAAGCAAAATAAATTATGTCTCATCTGTTCTGCATGACTTTATGAGGAAATAAGCCCAAGAAATAAGCCCAAGAAATTAACTATTGTATTCCCATTTCCTGATGTAACCATCAGAGACAAGGACCCATAAGAAGCTGAACTTGAAGGGTTTGCTCTGATGGGAAGGATTTCCAGTGGAAATGAGGAAGACAGGACCCCTGGGCGCAGGCAGAGTGCACCTTAAGACCCATACATTTTCCTCCTGGAGAATGAGGTGGGTCTCCCACGGAGGTTCTGTGGCTCAGAAGCCCGTGAATGCAGGGGGTCAGATCCATCCCAAACAGTTATGCAGACATCCCAGCCTCTCTGGAATGAATGCGCTACAAGATCTGTTGGAAAAAGTACTGTATCTTTTTCTTCAATTCTTTTTTTATCAAGCCCTTTTCTCCCCTCTCCCTCCTTACACCTTCTATCTCCTGCTCCCCCACGATCTAAAAAAGATCTCCCTTTTTCCTATTTATCTATCTTCTATTTTGCTCTTCATATGTTTTGAGTTTCTCACATGTGAAAAACCATACCATATTGAAGCTCCTGTGTCTGATTCATTTCACTTTATACTGTGGTCTCAAGGTGTGCTTTTGCAAATGGGACCAAGAGTTGGAAGGAGTGGGGCGTGGTGAAAAAATTGAGATGTATTATATTGATATACCAATTCCACATGATAAATGCAATCATTTTGTAGTAATAAAAAGTACTACAGGCTCAATTTCTTAAATAAATGAAATGTATATTCTCTTAGCTCTGGATGCTGGAAGCACAAAAAGTGTCACCAGTGTTGGCTCTCTCTGAATCATCTCCACTTTACATGGTCATCTTCTCCATTTATCTTCACCTGGCCTCTTCTTTGTCTTTCTCTCCATCCAGATTTCAACTCTTGTTGGGATGCCAGTAAACATATTTAGGCTCATTTTGGTTGCATAATTGCAATCATAATTATTCCTTTAAAGACCTACTACACAATATGGCCACATTCTGGGGTAGTCACTAATTTTTTAGGGTTTACAACCGAGCCTATAACAACCTTCCATCTTCAGGCTATGGGCATTGTGCTAAAGCTATAGTCATTTCTGTATTTTCCTTTTGATTTATATACATGATCATTGGACTTTTGAAAGTACGCTGTGTTGTTGAGAATTTTAGTCCATCAAATAAACTGGATACATTTAAAAATTGAAATGGTTTTAAATTATGAATGTTAGCTCCTGAAACTACAAGTAGATGGCTCATTTTATTTGATACTGCCTGAGCCTGTGCCCTTTGTGTTCAAAGATTTAAAGAAAAGACAGCTTACCCTTGTGGAACCTGGGGTCTAATGAAAAAGAGAGCAAGCAAAAGAACAAACCGCCAATGAGTCTGAACTTCAGCCTGCGACTATTAAGGAACCTTTGAGGAGTCTGAGCTGAAAAGTGACCCATGACAGGTTTGGATGTTGACAGCCAATACTTGGAGACAGACACCACTAGCTCCTCCACTCTGGGCTGGGACACCTGAGAGCTAAGGCTTCAAACTAGCGAGAATGTGTCCCAGAGAAATTTGCTGAACCCGAATTCAATACAGCCTACCTGCTGCTTATATCGAATCTATTATTTTATACTGGTGCTATTTTTATTCACAGTTGCTCTCTTTTACTGCTAAAGATGGAATTCAGTCCAGGATGCTTCTCTGAGCACTCTTCACAGTGTTCTACTTTATGTTTATTTTCTGAGAAGGACCAGAGCTTGAGTCTGGCTGATTTCAATGTGCTGCAGTAGGCATCTGGTGTCTGCCTCCTAGAACTCCATTGGTGCTTCCTGGCCCTTTTGTACCATCAGGTGGCTGGCTTGCTTCTCATTTCTCAAAGAGGAGGGCAAATGGGGAAAAACAGATGAGCTTTCAACTTTTTCTTGGTGGTGGAGATGTGAGTTGTGTAGTTTTAAATTCCTGCTGTCCTGCAGGTGCCAATCCTGGAGCTTCCAGAGGCAGTGCGGTCCCTCATCAGCATGGAGGGTGGGGAAAGGACTGGTTATTTTTATTAGTTCTTTTATGCAACTCATTTCGAAATGGTCAGTAATTCTTTCTCCAGGATAATAACATAATAGGGTGCTAGCTCATGTGTATTAGATGTCAGGCACTATTTAGAACATACTACAATGTATAGTATCATGTGTTTCATAAACATACACTGTTCTACCTACATCAAGCCCCAGGAATGATTTCAGTTTTCTCTCCTCCTCTCATATAAAGCAGTATTCATGAAAGAAGTATCAGAATTCTCTCAAGCCATTCAGATAGCCCATGTTTATAGCATATGCTTCCTGTAGCTTGTTTATTCTCTTATTTATGTGAAAAAAATTTTTAAGGAAAGCACTATTCTTTGGGATACAAAAAACAATAAGGTGTGATGCTTATTATTTGCTTCACTTTAGCATTCATTCTAAGATTACTTATATAGTATTTTCAGTAACTGCACCCCTTTGGGTAATTCATTGATTTTTCTAGGTTATAACAGATGTTTACAACAAATGAGAACTATCTGCTGTAAGGTAAAAACTGAACGATGTTTTACAGGAAAGTACAGCCATCTAACCCCAAATCTTCAAATATATCTTCAGAGTGGAGCTAATATAATTAAATTACATGCATACTTTGAGAAAAGATTTCATGTTTTTCTCATTCTTTTCTCCATTTAATTTATGATCAACTCCTGTCAAGTAACCACTTTATCACTTTCTGTACTTTCTATGTAGATACCTTCCCCTTCATTGCCTCTGCTATCAACATGGGTCATACTTGTATTGCTTTTTCTCGGATTATATTATTAATTCTTACCTTTTTCTAACATTTGTGACTCTGCTATATCTCCTCCAAAATTGCCAAGTTGATCTCTCTGAGATAGAATGTCCATGAGAACCATTTTTACCTAAAATTATTTAGAGACACATTGTAGTGATGGTGTGCATTTCAAATTAGCACACCAAGTCCTTCATGATTTGGCTATTGCATTTCTGCCCAGTCTCACCATTAGACAGACAAGGCAGTCTGTGGTTGAGACCTCTAGACCTCAGTTTCTTTTTCCTGCTGATCCCAAGATTTCTTCCATTCACCTGAAAAAACCACACTCACTTTTCAAAAATCAGTGCAACTGTTACTTTCTGAGTTGCCTGCTATGACTGTCTTGTGTCCACACATATGTCTCACTCCAGCTCTGCATGCCTCCCTCCACTGAGTGCTCATCTTATAAAGTAATCCTTCATTGCATTCACTTCTGACCCACTTGCTCCATGCATCCCCAGGTGTCTGGTCATGCTAAGGCCCCAGACAATCTTATCATCTCCTTGTCCCAAAACTTTAAACAGTGTCTCCTGCTAGTATTTATCCAATGCATTTGTTTCCATGAATAAAAACACAAATTCAGCATATGAATAATGAATAGATGCTTAGTTTAATCAGTCCGGTTAGACTGGGAAATGAGTAATAGTTTAGAAATGTCACCATTACAAGGTATTACGGCACTTTTAAAGTTTTTAGTGTTCTAACAGAAAGCTGTTGATATTCAGGATGATTCATTGATTTAGAATATCTCACAAGAGAGCTATTAGGATTCTGTACTGTTGCTGATTGTGTATACATATCCTTCTCCAGATAGATGATAATCTTCTTGAAATAATTGTCTATATCTTCTCTATCACTGTATGTCTCACCCTCCATGAAAATAAAAGTGCTTCAAGAATATTGTTTTTCTAAATTTTGACTTTTTAAAAATTTGATTAGCTTGGTTATGAAGTCATCACCTTTAATTCTCTCAAGAACATTTTCATTATCCCAAATTGAAACTGTATGCTCATTATTAAGCAACAACTTCACATGGTCTTCTCCTTTTTACCTCTAGTAATCCCTGTTCTGCTTTGTCTCTATTTGACTACTCTAGGTACCTTATGTAAATAGATACATAAAATATATATCCTTTTATGATTGGTTTATTCACTTGCCATAATGTTCTCATGATTCACTGGTAATGTAGCATGTGGCAGAATGTCTTTCATTTTAAAGGTTGAGTAACACTCCATTGTCTGTGTCTATCACATTTTGTTTATCCATTCAGCTGACGATGGTTATTGGGTTACTTTTACATTTTGGCTACTATGAATAAAGATGTTTTGAGCATCAGTGTACAGATACCTGTTTGTGATCCTGCTTTTAATTCTTGTGAACATATTCCTAGAAGAATTTCTGAATTTTTAATTAGCTAATGAATTTTACAGATGTTTTTAGAAAAAGCTTAACTGCTTCCAAACACCTTTTTTTGTTTGTTTGTTTTTTGTTTTTTTGTGGTACTGGGAGTTGAACTCAGAGCCTTGTGCACACCAGATAAGTGCACTGTACCACTGAGCTACATCCCCAGCCCCTTAATTAATTAGTTGACTATAACTATGCTAATGGCAGGTACATTTATAAATATTTACAAATAAATGAAAATCAAACATGACCTATCAAGATCCTAGATAATCAAAATCCTAAATGCAAGTTAATAAAGTAAATCTAACTATAGAACAGTAGTGGCTTGTGAAAAGTACAGGCTTTGAATGTAAACTTCTGATTCATTCGTTTGCCAGCTAAATAAACCAAGAAGAAACCAGTATTCTTCTTTCTTATCTGTAAAATAAGCTTAGTGATATACACTCTTCGTGGTATTCTGGCAAACAATGTCAGTTAAAGTACATCTGAAGACATTACTCCAGAGACACCTGTTAATAGTATGGCTAGGGGCCAGGGTTATGTAGCTCAGTGGCGCAGTGTCTGCTGGCAAGTGTGAGGCCATGAGTTCAATTCCTAGTACCAAAAAAAAAAAAAGTGTGGCTATTCCACTTTCAACAAATGAGTTATCAGAGGGGCATGTAAGGCATTGCCTTTTCCACAGCCTATACCCTCCCCATCGTTTCGAGAGAAAAATAATGCTGCTTTTTCATCCTTAAGAATGAGAAAGGACACTGGTTGGGACATGAAGTTGCAGGTCTGTCTTCTGAATTCTCCTTTTACAAGCCAGTGACCTTGCCTAAATTGTTATACCTACACTTTTGGAAGCTTTTTCCCCCTCCTTCCTCTCACATGATATCCATCTCCAAGCACAGTGCTGAGGAGCAAACGAGTTAATGTCAGGACAAAATCGTTGAAGACCTACTTGCAATAAATAATAGTCAGATTTGACTCTAAATGTCTGCTCTCTCCTGGGTGAAAATGGGCATCCATTGTTCAATCAGAGAAGCTAATCCAGGCTTTGATGTGAGCCATTCACTGTGTTCCCTTTACCCTACCTGCCACGGAAGATCAGTGACATAATGCATGTGTATAATTTCCTTGAAAATGCTTTGGAAAGTATAAAGTACTTTAAAATGTAGGT
>RJWM01029417.1:0-24502 GCA_004363535.1 Dasyprocta punctata
AGGCTCTTTATCTGCTGCCCACCACTCCATCATCTTCCTGGAAGTCTTTTTGTGTGTGTGTGTGTGTGACAGGGTTTCACCATGTACTTCAGGCTATCCTTGAACTCACTAAGTAGCCCAGGCTGGCCTCAAACTCACAGCAGTCCTCCTGCCTCAGCCTTCCAAGTGCTCTGCCGGAGTAACATTATTAAGATGCATGAGGCCTTCTGGCGATGATTAAATCACACAGATGGATGGGATTAGATGACCTTATGGAAAGGATTGACAAGAGGATGGTGCTGCAAAAGAAAGAGCAGTTTGTTGTAGAGCCAAGCAGTGTCTTGCAGAAGTGCCGGTTGTCCAGCAGTGTGCACACTGGCTTGAAGATGTATACGCAGCCTTGGTGACGGGGCCGGAGGAAGCCAGGTGAGTGCACCCTGGAAACCAAGGGATGGTGGCCTGGGTGCTCAATGTCTGGGAGCCTTGGGGTTTGTGTGCCGTGGACCTACTCTTCCCTCTGACTTCCTCCACCCCGCGCTGCACACATTTAGGGTCTAAGGCCCCGGGAATATCAGGAAGTAGTGCTGGTGCAGCCCCTAGCAATTATTCCAGTTGGCGAGGTTGGCCCCATTACACAGAGCCACAAGCATGTCAAAGGTCATCTTTCTGTCAGGAATCCTAATCCTCACTACCATCAGTGAGTCTTACTTTGTTTTGATGTTACTGTGTTTCTATCACAAAAGTAGCAGTTTCTCCAAGGTTTGGCCAACCCCTAAGTGATGGTGGGTGATGTGGTTAACACAGCCAGAGCAGTGACGGTGGCTTAGGTCACCTCTTTCTCTACTCTTTGGATTTTTTGCCTGCCTGTAAGCAGTGTATGTGGCCGTGTTTACCCAGACGCCTTTTTCATGTAGATAGGGTCAAACTAAACCCAATCCAAGGAAAGGCTCTGCGGAGAGCTCTGAGCTGTCAGATAACAAGTGTTTGTTGAGAACTACTGAGGGTAAAAAGATCAGCAGTGTGGTGAACTGAACTCTACCCTGTGTGTGTGTGTGTGTGTGTGTGTGTGTGTGTGTGTGTGTGTGTTTGTGTGTGTGTGTTTGCAGTGTGGGGAATTGAATGCAGGGCCTCAAACATGCTCAGCATTCATTCTCCCACGGAGTTAGCTACTCTCAGCCCTGTGACCGGGATCCTTCATGTCACAAGTTAGGGTTCCTAAATACTTGAAGTTAACTGACCATGCGGCTTATGTGAACCAGGTTTTTCTTTCTTTTTCTTTTCTTTTTTAGATAAAGGTTGGTGTGTAACCCCCCCCCCCCCCCCCCACCAGGCTATTTTGGGACTGAGATCTTTCTTTACTATGTTAGTGGTAGATTTTAGTAATAGAAACAATAAAATTAAAGTGAAGATAGAGATCAAAAACTTGTTCAGCTAAAACTGTTGTGGAAAGAAAATGAGCATATTTGTTTTTACTCAGGGTAAGGAACAATTGGCGAACTTATTTTCTTATCTTTTCTACTGTGCCGGGCCTTCCCTAAAGAGTTTCTTAGTGTTAAATAAATAAAGCAGTTTGACAGATTGAGCTCTACCCTTTTGCCCTCTTACTCTCCACCATCATCCTCTCCAGGAGATGCAGTGTTCCAGGGACCAGGCTCCAGAACCGTGAAGCACATGTTTTTATTCTTTCTACATTACACAATTTGTGCTATTTTGTTATAGCAGCCCAAACGGGCCAAAAAGGCCAAAGAAGCACTTGCTGTGGTAGACTCAGTCAGCCACACTCCGCTCGCAGCACAGTTCACATTTCGACTCAACAAAAAGATGTAATTTTCTGTGTTGTTGACTTGGTGGCTATTTGTGAAATATGATCACCGCTGAATACTTCAAGGCCAAGAATAATTTCTCCTAAATTAATCAAGAGTGAGCGCTGGTAAAATACTATTGCGTGTCAACACCTCCTTTAATGTTACGATTTGTAAATGATTGAATCTCCTGGTTTTGTCCTTTGATATTTCATTTGTTGCTTCTAAGCTTAGATAAGTGATAATTCCTCTGTAGATTTCATAGCTGCTTGTGTCTGTTTTCCACTGCTTTGCTAAAATATGATTTACACGCTTAATTGTTAAATCTAGAGTTCCTTTGATATAATGTAAATTAAGATGTTTTCAATATTGCTAGCACTAAGAAATTAATTCAGAAGGGGTTTTACTTCCTTAAGGAGCAAATAATTTGCATGTCTTATGCTCTGCTTAGCATTGCCTAAAATAATTTAAGCCCAAAGAAAAAGATTTTTTTTCTCTCTCCCACCTTTTCCTGGAAAAATGTTTGAAATACGGTGCCCGTAGTCACATTTCTAATTTCTCTTTGAAGGTACTTTTGGGTAGAGTCCAGGAAAGTAGCACACGATAAAACAGACGAATGTTTCATCAGAAAATTTGGTCTGTTTAAAAACATGACCTTCCAAGCGTGTTTAAGTGTCTGGGTTAGTTACTGTGGTACAAATCATATTCAGCAGAAGTTTCATGCTGAGCAAAACCATGAAGAGCATGAGATGAATACATCCACTGTGATTATTCTCCTCAGGAGCTAGAAAATAACTACTTAGGAAGATTATACATGAGAGTAATTGCTGTTTAATGGAGAAAAACTGGGGGAAATAATTATAAGAGTGAAGAAGATATTTCCTAACCATCTGTCATTTAAAAAAAAAAACAGGAAATATAGTTTGTTTTTTAAAAGGCCTTGGAAGTGATACAAAAGGATATAAAAAAGAATATGCCGGGGCATACAGGAAGAACTCTGAGATTACCCTAGACGGTGTCTCCACCCTTGAGGGAAGATTTACTATCACAGGTAATTACGTTTATCTGATATTCCACGCCCAGCTGGGATGTCAGTAATTGGAAGCAGGAAATGCACCCAGGGAGACATTTCCTCCCACCAGGAAAAAAAAAATGTGGCAATAGACAAAAGCAGTCTTTAATTTATCACTTCAAATTTCCTATTTCAGTGAACATATTTAAAAGTACTAGTAAGCTAAAGACTATGTAGTCACAGCCTTTATTCAGATGCCGCCACCGCATTGGTGTCCTTGTCTGTCGGAGCCGTGTGCTGAAGCCCAGGACATCAGTCCCTGCACCACGCCCGTCAGAGTCCCCAGCCCTGCCTCAGAGAAGCGGTGTCCTGGGTGCAGGAGGCCCGGTCTTGGGAACTGTTCAGCATAGCTGCCTTGCTGGCCTCCAAGTCAGAGTCAGTAACCAGACAAGACAACAATACAGAGACGCTGGGGCTGGAAGACCACATGCAACAGAGCACGCGGCGCGGGAGGCTCTGCCTCTGCAGTTCCCGGAGCCTTGCTGGTTCTCCGAACAGCTCTGGGTGTTCCTTTCTGATCTGCTTCTCCTGTCCTGTGCTCCTGACTACGGTGACCCCTGGAGCACAGCTCTGCGTGTGATCCTTCTTCCACTCCCCACCCCGCCTGGCCTACGCCTGCTGAGCCCGGCTCTGAGGAAAGCTTTGCTGTTAAAATAAAATGAGAGACACCGAGAATTAAATTTTGGGTGTGAAGGGAGCGAGGGAGGAGCTGTGGGCTAAAATGAGGATTCTCACTTTGGACAAATACATACTTAAAACACCAGATACCCAAGGCAGACATTGTTTTGTGCCTCTCTAGCACTGTCCCTTTTTGTGGGGGGAAGGTCTCCATTTCTTTTTTGGGGAACCACTGCTCCCCTACTCCACATCCTCATTGGGACTGTCACAGGCGCCGACGCCCTCCTTTGGGGTAGACAGTCACGCGCTCCTGGAGATGGGACTCAGGCCGGACCCGGGTGGAAATGGCCATGCTCTCGTCCCAGCGGTAGCTGTCCAGGCAACCGTGGAGATTGTCCACTTGGGTTGACGTCCTTGGCAGACCCCAGATGGCTACTCATTCTTCGTCACTCCTCCCGCCTCCAGGGGGCATCTATGTCTCTTCCGTCAAGCTCAGGAAGTTCTTCCAGTGGCCTGATCGACACAATAGCGTAGAAGTCACTGTGATCGTGTCAGTTCGGGTGCATAGAACTCAGCAGACGCCAGCTTCCATTTACTTCTTACCAGGTTCTTCCTTAGAGCCAGGGGCTCAAGAGCAACTGCTGTGAGGCCACGGTGCTGTGAGGCCACAGAGAAGCTGTCCCCATGGACGAGCGGATGTCCAGCTGTCCCTATTGGTCTGGTCCGAGTGCCTGACCTATGGGACTGACCTCAGCTGTTATTTGACTAAACTGCATGAGTCACCAAAAAAAAGAATTCCCAAATGAGCTCATCAACCCCCAAAACAGTGAGGCGGGATAAAAAGTTTTTGTCCTAATCCACCAAATGTTGAGGAGGTTTATTTGACTTTATCAGATAGCATTTTGGCATAATTTAAGAAATGTATGAGAATTCAAAAATCATAAATAATAAAAATATATAATCTGGACAGTGTTTATTTTTTGAAACTTGAGACTTACTTTTTTTTATCATTGGTTCAATTATTAATTAATTTGATAGCATTGAATGATTCTCCCCCCGTGTGGCTTCCAGCCACCAGGACACCGACTCCTCTCCCCAGCTCTTCGGCTGGGGAGCGCGGCCTTCATACTGGCAGGCAGCTTTCAGAACTTGCACTTCCCGAAACCTTTGCAGCAGCCCCTGGTTCTACATCCACGACAGCCACTGCGTCTCCTTTCGGATAGCATTTATTCATGTCTGTTCCTTGACCAATGTCCATGATGGGTTTTTTTGGTTAGAACTGGGAGTTGAACCCGAGATGATTGTATCAGCCTATGTCCCCAGCCTGTTTTATATTTTTTATTTTGAGACAGGGTCTCGTTAAGTCACTACATTGCCTAGTATTTGTGATCTTCCCACTTCAGCCTCCCAGGGTGCTGGGGTTGTAGTCATTTGCCTATAATGCCCAGGCTTCCTTGCTCCACTTTAAGTGGTAAAGCCGCATATCAGCTTTTCCAAAGTAACCTACGTGACAGTTGGCAAAGTTGGTCCTGTGGCGATCCATGCCACCGGCATTACCTGAACCTCCTGGGTGTTTCTGATGCTTGTTCATGGCACTGTGGCCATGGCTCCTGGGGCCTGGGAGTTTTTGAGTCTTTTTAGTCTGGATGGCATGTTACCGCTATCATCTGGATGTTCTCCCAAAGCTTCATGCACTCACAAATGGGGCTTTTCAGACCTGGCTGGGTTGAAGGCATGTGATAATAGCAATTGAGAGTGTGTGGTCCTAAACTAGTCCACTGATTAGAATTAGCGTAGTTCTAGGTGGCACCACCCAAAAGGCTGGGAGCCTGGATGGGACGGAATGCAAAGGCAGGCCCGCTGCTGCTGGCTGCTCACCGCTCCCGCCTTCTGCCTGCCCCGCCTCGGACTGTTTCTCCCCTGTGATCCCCGCGGCCTTACCCCTCTGCCTGAGAGTCGGCCGGCTATAGACTGAAACCTCTGCACACTGTCAGCTGAGATAACTTGCAGGTGTTGGGTTATTTTGTCCCAGCAATGAGAAAAGTAACTAAGACAGCAGATGAGACAAAAGAACTATCTTCATTTTTTATTTATTTCTTTTTTGTGGTGGAGTGAGATAAGACTGATTGATTTGGCTGATTGATTTTTATTGGTAGAGGTGCAGAACCTACCTCCCTGTGTGGAAGCAGCGTGTACCTCGCACATCTCAACTCCTTTTCTCACCCCCTTTCCCTCCCCCTCCCTCTGTCCCTTGGTCCCCTTCCTGTTTGGGAATGACCTACATCCCTATTGCCTATTATTTATCTTTTATTTTGTTCTTTATTTATTTCCAATATTTAAGCTTGTGTGTCTGATTTATTTTCCTTAGCATTAAAATTTCAAGGTGTTATCTATTTTCCTATAAATGATTCAACTTTATGGGACAGTAATAGTCCATGGTGTGTGTTTTCTTTATTTATCCGTTGAGCATATAGGCTGACTTCCAGTTTTAGCTATTATGAATTTTACTGCTCTAACAAGGGTATGCATGTATCACTGTAATTTGGTATTTTTAACTCATTCAAGGACATACTTAAAAGAGAAATGGCTAGGTCAAATGTAATTTCATGTTTTAGTTTTTTTGAGGAATTTCCATACTGATTTCCACAGTAGTTGTACTAGTTTATATTCCCACCAAAAATGTACATGGCTTCCTCTTTCCCTGCAGCCTAATCAGCATGTGTTACTATCTGATTTCTTGATGATGGGCATTCTATCTGGCGTAAGATGAAATCTCAGTGTTGTTTTAATTTGCATTTTTCTTATGACCAGTGACATTTAGCATTTCTTCACGTGTTTATTGGCCATCTCTGCTTCCTCTGTGAAGTGTCTATTCATTTCACTGGCCCACTTTTTTATTGGGTCTTTTATTTGGGGGAATTTAATTTTTTTATTCTTTATATATTCTGTTTTGTTTCATTTTGTTTTTTAAGACAAGATCTCACTATGCAGTTCAGGCTGGCCTTGAACTCACTTGTATAGCCCAGGATGGCCTCAAACTCAAGGCAATCCTCCTGTCTCAGCCTCCCAAGTGCTGGAATTACAGGCATATGCCACCATACCCGGCTGTCTTTATATATTTTTGATGATGGTCCTCTTAGAAATAGCTGGCAATTTTTTTTCCCCATTCTGTAGGTTGTCTGTTCACTCTGTTGGTTGTTTCCTTTACTGGTCAGAAGCTTTTTAATTTGATGTGATCTCACGTGTTGATTCTTGGTACTATTTTCTGTGCAACAGGTTTCTGTTCAGAAAGTCCTTACCCACACTTACAACTTCAAGAGTTTTACATATTTTGTCTTCCAGCAGGTTATTTCTATTTTAACATGTAGTTCTTTGATGTAGTTTTATTTTAATTTAGTACATGATGAGAGATGTGGGTCTAGACTAAATCTTCTGCAAGTGGATAGCCAATTTTCCCAACACCATTTATTAAAGAGGCTATCTTTCATCTAGTTTATGTTTTTGGATCCTTTGTTGAAGATCAAATAGCTGAATGTTCTTGGGGTAGTTTCTGCAGCCTCTATTCTTTTTAATTGATCCCCATATCTATTTTTGCACCAGTATCATGCTGTTTTTGTCACTGTAGCTTTTTAATATAACTTTAAGTCCAGAATTGCTATGCCTCCCATTTTGCTCTTGTTACCCAGGATTGCTTTTGCTATTCTGGGTCTCTTGTGGTTTTATATGAATTTTAGAACTGTTCTCTCCAGTTCTGTGGAGAACGCCTTTGGTATTTTGATTGAGAATGCATTAAATCTATATATTGATCTTGGAAGCATGAAAATTTTGATTTTTTTTTATTCTACCCATCCAGGAACAGGAGATATCTTTCCATTTTTTGTTGTCCTATGATTTCTTTTTTCAGAGTACCATAATTTTCATTCCCGGAGTATTTCACTTCCTTATTTAGACTAATTCCTAAGTATTTAATTATTCTTGGTGCTATTGTGAATGGTATTTTTTTCTAACTTCTTTCTCAGTGGATTCATTATTGGTATGCAGGAATGTTATTGGTTTTTGTACATTCATTTTGTATCCTGCTACACTGTTAAATTTTGTTATTAATTCTAGGAGTCTGTGGACTTTTTGGGTCTCTAATATAGAGGATTGTGTCATCTGCAGATAATAATTTGACTTCTTTCTTTCTTATGCATATCTCTTTTTTTCAACTTATTGCCTAATTGCTCTTGCTGATTGTTTTTAGTATTATGTTAAACAGGAGTGGTGCAAGTGGATATCTTTGCCTTGTTCCTGATTTTAGAGGGTAAACTTTCTATTTTTCCCCATTTAATATGATGTTGGCAGTAGATCTGTCATAAATGGCTTTTATCAGATTAGGATAAAATCCTTCTATCCCCATTTTCTTCAGTGATATTTATCATGAAAGGTTGCTGGATTTTTTCAAAGGCTCTTTCTGTGTCAGTGGAGATGATCATATGATTTTTGTCCTTGCTTCTGTTTAGTGCTGTATTACACACTGATTTGTGTATGTTGTACCATCCTTCTATCCCTGGTATGACACCTGCCTGATCATGATGAAAATTTTTGCATCTATATTCATCAAAGATGTTGGTCTAGAGTGTTGGGAGCCACTGAGCCAGTGTATCTGTCAGGGTTTACTAGACAAACAGATACAGCACAAGATGTACAAATCTATAAGAAATTACAAGATTGGCTTTCAGTGGTCAGCTACAAAGTCAGATGAGGGAGCGTGCTGCATGCTGGTAGTTGAAGGGCCCAGCCCATGGGCTGGAGCTTATTGCAGTGTCCTGTGCAAGTCTGTATCAGGAGGCCAGTGGGTCTACTGCAGAACACTGAAGAATCTATGACGGAAGGCTGAGGAGTCTACAACAAAGGCTGAAGAGTCCCAGGCAGAAGTCAAACAGTCTGTGCCAGAAGCCAGGAGACGATGTCCAAGTTGAAGGCAAAGATGAGAGCTCCTCTGAAGAACCAGTAGTCAATCTGTCTTCATTTGCCTTTTATCCTATGCTGGCTACTCCCCTGGGGTAGGTATAGCACTCACACCATCTATGTGCCCTCCTCTTGCACAGGCTGAGGATGTTACCAACTAGGGACCCTGGCCCCCTGCTGAATCACTTAAAGGTTATGACTTTCTGAAATTGACACAATGAACGATATCCTAGAAGGTACCAACTTGTCCTCTACACCCCAGGATGTAGACCTGCTGAGTTGCTTAGTTAAGCTTGTAGACCTCTCAAGTTGACGTAGTATATAAACTATAACAGCTAGTAATGGAGCCAAGAGCACCCAAGGAGCACCCTGAGGGCCTGGAGCCCCCCAGGGAAACAGGTGTTCCAGCCCCAAGAATGTGGGGGTGTAAGAGGTGAACTAGTTGTTAGGCACAGGAGTTCCACCTGACATCAACCTTCTAAATGCATAAATAAATGCACTGCAGTGGTTGAGCAGCTCCTTTCCTCCCATCTGGAGAGAGGGCTCCACCTCACCTCAGCTTTCTGTATATCGTCTCTTATCTTCATTTCTCCATCCTTCCACCATCCTTCCCCCTGGGAACTTTGAGAGCTGCACAGGACGTGACACTACATTTCTCCTTTCTGGTTGGATCCTTGTTGATTTTGGAGTCAGGTAATACTAGCTCCAGGGGATAACTCTGAGAGTACTTCTTTCCTTCCAATTTCACTACAGATTTTGGGAATATTGGTGTTAGATCTTCCATGAAGTTTTTTGTTGTATTTTGCAGTGAACCTTGGCTCTTCTTAGTTGTAAAAAATTATTATTACTGCTTATAAGTCATGCTTCTTATTGGATCACTTGGGTGTTTAAATCTTCTTGGTTCAGTTTTGGTAATTCATATATATCTAAAAATCTATTCATTTTTTCTGAATTCAACTTATTAACATATAGGTTTGCAAAGTAGTTGTCAATAATCTCTTTGATTTCTATAGTGTCTATTGTGATTTCGTCTTTTTCATTTCTAATTGTATTGGTTTGGGTATTTTCTCCCCCTTTTTGACTAGATTGACTGTCTATTTTATTTATTTCAAAGAACCAACTCATTGATTCATTGATTCTTTGTTTCATTTTGTGGTGTTTTATTTCTCAATGTCACTGATTTCTGTTCTAATCTTTATAATTTTCTTCTTGTTCTAGCTTTGGGTTTGGGTTGTTTTTGTTTTCTAGGCCCTCGAGGTACAGTATTAGGCAATTTGTTTGAACTCTGTTTTTGTGGTGTAGACATTTACAGCTATAAACTTCCCTTAGGACTGCTTTCATTGTGCCCTGTAAGTTCTGGTATGTTGTACTGGCATTATCACTTGATTCTAGAAACTGTCTTATTTCTTCATTGATTTCTTCTGTAATCCACAGTTTAAGAATGTATTCTTTAGTTTCCTTGCATTGTGCAGTTTATGTGTTTTCTTTTGTTGTTGATTTCTAGTTCGTTGTACTATGATCTGCACAGTATAAAGCCAGTTCTTTTACATCAGTTAAGCTTACTTTATTGGCTGGTATGTGATCTTGTTTAGAGAAAGTTGCAGGTATTGCTGAGAAGAATGCATATTCTATTGTTGGGTGGAACTCTCTGTAGATAACTATTAAGCCTGTTCATAGGTTTTGTTCAACTCTGATATTTCTTTGTTGATTTTTTTGTTTAGTTGATCTATTTGTGATAACGGTATATTAAGGTCCCCCTCTATAATTTTACATTTATCTGATCTTTTATGCCTCGTAGTACTTGTTTTATAAAGTTGGGTATGCTGTTGTTTGGTGCATGCGTGTTAATAATTTTTATCTCTTCCCATTGGATTGTTCTCTCAGTTAATATGTAGTGATCTTCTTTGCCTCTTTTGATCAATTTGGCTTGAAGTCCACTTTGTCTGAATATAGGATAGATACAGCTGCTTTTCTTTGGGGTTTCCATTGCATGGAATATTGTTTCTCATCCTTTTATTTTTTGTTTGTTTATGAGCTCCTTTTGGGGTTAAATTTGTTTTTTATGTGTAACATACCATTAGATTTTATTTCTTGATCCATTCTGCCAGTTTGTGTCTTTTTGATTGGGGACTTGAGACTGTTTACTTTGAGAGTTATTACTGATAGATATTGACTTATTACTGCCATTGCCTTATTTTTCTATTGCTTAGTCCCTTCTTACCTTTCTACTTAACTGCTTGCCCTACCTGCTATTCATTCTGTTAACTTTTGTCATTGTTAGCTTCATGGTATCTTTCTAGGATATCCTTGAGAATTTCTGGAGTCCTGCTTTGGTGGTTGTGAATTTCTTTAGGTGCTCCTTATCATGAAACTATATTAATTCTCCATTAATTTTGAAAGACAGGTTTGCAGAATATATTACTCTGGGTTGGATATTGCTTTCTTTCAGAGCTTGCAACACTTCTACTCTATGCCTTTAGGTTTGCATTGAGAAGCATGCTGTACTTCTAATGAACTTGCCTGTGTAAGTGATTCAGTCCTTTTCTCTAACTGCTTTTAAGAGTCTGTTCTTGTGTTGGACTTTTGGGGTTTTGACTACAGTGTGTCATAGAAGTGTTCTTTTCTGATTGTGGCTATTTGGGATTCTCATTTATCTGTATGTTAAATTATTTTCCCTAATTTAAAAAGGTTTTGGCTATTATTTCAGTAAACCATTTTTATGCCATTTGTGCTGCCTTCTGATTTTTGTTAATTCCATTTTCTATTATCTTAGTCTTCTTTGAGTCATCTGCAGTGGACCCTTAAGTTACAACCAGTCTTACATATAAACAACTTGGGTTACAACCAAAATCTTAGGTTTAACTTATGACCAAAGTCTTGAGTTACAACCCAAATGCTGGGCCACTTGTGCAGTTGTAAACAAAGACTCGTGGAGCCAGAAAAGTGTATGTGAGTATGTGTGTCAGTCTAAGCCCAGATGTGTGTTTTTGGTCAGTGTTTTATGTAAATGCTAGGATTACTGCTATCAAAATGACACCCCCCAAGAAAAAGCTAAAACAAAAAAAAAGCTAAGGAAGAAAGGGAAGGTAAAGAAAGGAAAGGTAAAGAAAGCAATCACAATCAAAAAGAAGAGGGAAAATGTGGCAAAATATGAGAATGGTGTTCATGTGACCAATCTTACTAACATGTACAGCATGTTGAAATCTGCCATCTTGACAATCTTGCAGAGAAAAGGTTTGTATAAGGAAGCTAGTGTTGCTAAAGGTGTTACTAAAATTAGTAAGTCACAGTCCACAGTGTTAGACCAGGTAGAAAGGCTGTTATTAGTGAGGATAAACAAAAGGCAGATGGCAGGTTATAGCCTACCTGAGTCTATAATTTGTGAAGAAGCTAGGACTAGAAATGCAGATCTCATGAAGGATAATCTGTCAATAAGTGAAAATGGTGAAGCATTTCATACCAGTAAAAGGTGAAATGAATTCATGTTCCAACTGGGAGGTAGGATTAATATTTTTACGTTAAATATTTTAATGTGCCTTTGGAATTTTACTTTGCTAGAGCTCATTTTGAGCGGAAAGATTGTATTAAGTTTTTATTTACTTTCTCTCCTTTTCCCTCCACACTCATCACCTCCTACCTAATAATATTGCTTTTGTCTCTACGTTGCAGCCGGGGGTCCCCAGTTCAGAAGGACAAACACAGTAATATTTCGGTATTCCTCTCTTTTATTTTGTAGGCATCACAGGTTCTATCACTACCTCAGGCTCTCTGACTTCTGCTTCCCAGCTCACACCACTTCCTGTGAATCCTGTTTCTGAACAATGAGTTAGCCAGCTTACTTTTTCAGTCTTATCACAAGAGGGAGCCCCACCTCTCATCCCCACCCTCCAAGCTCTCTGTAGCGTGCTCCACACCGTCAGTCACCCCTCTCTGTGGGCCTGGAGCCCTGGACATGAGATCACAGGGCAGCCGGTGTTCGGCTGCAGTCCAGCTCTCTACACTGTGCCACTTTTGTTTGTTTCTGTGGCATGGAGATACTTAAACTTACGCTCTTTGACCCCAATTATATTATTTTGATTGTCCCTTTTTGTATCCTGCTTATTATTATCATGTGTTTGTGATAAGTGGAGGTAAAGGCAGGGAAGGGAGGAATTTTATCAGAGTATGAAGCTTCTACACATTAGTTGTTTACTTCTGTTTTATATTTAATCTGCAAAGGTTTGGGGCCCATATAGCCAAATATTACTGCATTCCTGTTTTGGTTTCTCATCACATTTATAACTTGAAAGAACTCCTCCCTCCAACACTTGATATTCATTTCTTCTACTTTGAAATTTTTTACTGTTTTACCTCTGGTTTTAAAAATTCTATGTAGAAACTGGGCATAGCGGCACTTAATCCCAGCACTTGGGGCTGAGGCAGGAGGATCACTGCAAGTTTAAGGCCAGCCTGGGCTACAAAGTGCCTTCAAGGCCACCCTGAACTGCATAGTGAAACCCTGTCTCAAAAATATTTTTTAAAAATTTGATGTAGAACATATTTTATTATCAAGTGAGGAATTTCTTTCTGAAGAGCTAAAATTTCCTTGAAACCATTACTGAAATCTTTTCTCCTTATTCACTAACTATCTGACATAATAGGATTTATTTCTTAGTGATCTCTATTTTATTAATTTTTATCCCTTTCAAAGGCACTCTGCTTTAATCATTGCAGTTTTTATGTCTTAATGTCAGGTAGAACTAGATGCATATTTTTTTCTTAAAATGTGCTTGATTCTTCTCTAGTTTTCTTAGTAAACTTTATTTCATTTTCATAATTTTAAAAAATTACATCAGAATTTTTACTAGTACTTGCATTTAACTCAGGGGAAAGTTTATGTGAATATGTATACATTGTCGAATATTCCATTAAAATGTGATTTTCTTTTTAGGGGTCACGTTCATTTTTTACTAACATAATACTAGGTTTTTAATGCTTTTTTCTCTTTTTTCAATTATTTTAAAAAATGGTTATGGTCTGTAAGACAGCTTCATGTCTTGTTAGTTCTTCCTATATTGGTTGGAATTTACTTTTTTCTTTTCCTTCCTTTTCTTTTTTCTTAGTGTAAATGTTTAGAAGTATGCATGTACCTCTTGGTTCTGAAAGAATTTCCTGCCCTTTTCAAAAAGTTACGTTTATATTTTACCTGGTGAGCTATTAAATAATTTTTAGTTCTTATTTTTGATTACAGAAACACTAGCTCTTATAGAAAATCATAAAAATTTAGGAAAGAAGAGGAAATTCTGAATTGGAGAGTGGTTAATGGGTAGTTTTATAGTTGCTCTTTCTTTGAAGATGTGCCCAGAAATACAGAGACTTTAACAGTAGGACTGTGGGTCAGGAGATAAAAAGAAAAGGGCATTTCAGAATCACACCCCTCTAAAAATACTGAAATAAAATTCATCAACATGGTTCAAAGTACATTGCTCGGTCTGTGGAGTAAGAATAAAGGCAGACAAAGCTGAGAATGAGCTGGGATAGGACTTTTCAGATCTGGAACGTTAGGCTGAGGAGTTTGCCATTTATTCTGCAGGAAATGAAAATCCGAGTTTCACATTTGTCCTTAAAATCTCAACTTCCGGAACACACCAAATTCCTGTAAAGCTTTTTTGTACTACAGCACAGAGAAGTACAATGTTATATTCAAGAATCACTATTTGTTCATTTCCTGTAAGACAAGTTTGAATGTAAAATGTTGTGTTTAAGTTCCTTCCTGATTTTTTTTTTTTGCCAAAGGGAGGGGTAAAGTTACATATTTATCCTTCACAAGTGAACACAAGCAAGAATACACATCAACACCCAAATGTAAAACACACTCATAGAAGTAGCACTTTAACTATCAACACTGAAAAAGTTTTATATTGCTATAAGAGCAACTTTATCTCCTGGAAAGTTTCTTTTTAATGTTATCTAAAACCTAGTTTTGGTTCTTTGCCTGAAAGGCCCCCCCCTTTTTTTTTAACTTGAGTTTAATTTTTCTTGATCTGAAGCCCAATTTTGGTGAGTCAGAAGGGAGCCTGAAATAGTTAATATCTCTGTTCATGCCTTTTTGTTCATGACGCAAAACTATTTCTTATCCATCTATTTATCTCACCAAAACCCAAAAAAGTGTTCCTATGTGTTATGATTTAGATTTAAAATGTTTCCCCAAAACTCTCATGCATTCAGAGGCGGGGCTTTTGGAAGGTGACGGAATTGTGGGGCTGCTACACCTATCCATGGACTGATCCACTGATGAGCTTAAACCTGAATGTGCTATTAGGAGCCAGGGACTAGCTGGATAGGGGAGGTCACTGAGAGAGTGACCGGAAGGGTGGATCTCCTTTCCCAGCTCTCCCCTTCTCTTTCTGTTTCCCAGCTGCCATGGGCTGAGCATCTTTTTCCTCCTCCAGGGCCCTCTGCCATCCTTTTTCTGCCCGGGAACCAGCTGAGCCTGGACTAACATAAGCCTCTGGCTCTTTAAATTGTGGGTGTTAGGTATTGTGGCCCAGTGACAGGAAAGTGACTAAGACTGATTTTGGTACCAGAAAAGCAGAGTTGTTACTATGACTATGCCTGACCATGTGGTTTAGAAGTCTTTGGAACTGGTGTGCAGGAGGGGTTTGGAAAGTTTTGGAGATGCCAGTTAGAGAAGACCTAGAATGCTGTAAGGGGAGTTTAATGGGAGATCCTGGTCAGATCTCAGAAGACCAGAATCCTGATAGGAATTCAGGCAGTAAAGGCCCAGCTCAGGAGAGAACAAGGTGGGAACAAGGACTCCACTGGCAGTTGGACTAGAGGCTGGGAGTGTTACACACTGGCTGAAATTTGTCTCTAATTACCCATACCCTGAGACTTTTCAAGAGACTGAGATTAAGGGTGGTGGACTAATTCATCTAGTGGAGAAAATTTCAAAGCAGCCTAACGTTCAGGTTGTGGCATGGGTATTGCTAGCTGCTTTTAGCTAGATCCACAGTAAGCCTCCAAACCCTGACCTTTGACTGCTACTGGATCCTCCGGCAGATGACATTTTGGACTCTGACACCTCTGATCCTGCAGATACCCACAGGACCCTTCTGCTTCTGATCCTATGAGCTTATCTAGTAAATCTCTTTGTATAACAGAACCGTTGGATACAGGTTCTGTTCCTCCAGCGAACCCTAACTAATACACCATGTTAAACTTCGTAGAGTTATATTTAAAAATTTTCAGCTCATTTGTCAAAAATATGAGATGATAGGCAGTATTTTCGATGTTTTCTCTGATGCGAACTCCAGGCAGTAGGTAGAATCACAAGGCCAATTGTCACCCAGCAGGTTCATGATCCTTTCTCTTGACCAACAAGAACTATTCAATGAATGCTATTCAATGTTCTAGGAATGATGTTTTTTCAAAATATTAACATAAGAGTTAAAACATCTGTTTTCAGAAAAAAATCATTAGCATGTCATTAGAAAAAGATTAGAATTTTCACTCTAAAGATCAAATTTCACATAAGATGTAAGTGGCATACATCTAATTGGGTAAGGAAGAGTAATTGGAGTTGGGTCCCTAATCCCCTTCTTCAAAACCCTAAAAAATAAACACCAGCAAAATAGGTTGGCCAATAGTAACATGAGTTGTGTGGCACTAAACTAAGGAAACAGAGGGGACTGTGGGAAAGGCTCTGCCTTTGGATCCTGGGCTTTTTCCATTCCTGCCGTAGAACTTTCCTCAACCACGCTGCAGCCCCAGGTTAGAGAGTAGCGTTAGGCGTGGCTCTCGGTCTGTTTGTGAGTGGATGGTGCCCTTGTTCACCATTAAGCAGCACCTACAGCGTGTTCTGTACAGGCGGATGAACGGCGAGGCTGCTGTACGCGCTGGGAGCCAGGCAGCCAGGGAGGATTTTACCAAGAGGACTAGGACTTGTGGGAGCGGCCGCATTCGGACGGCAAGAGGGGGAGGCGGTGGTGCTGGAAGTGTGAGGGACTCAAGAGGATTCGTGCTGGGAAGGAAGGTTCCAGCCCTGATGGGGAACCCTGGGGACTGAGAAATTAGGGAGACGGGAAGAGGAGGTAGGCAGAATAATAGTATCTCTCCCACAGAGAGCCAGGTTCTAATCCCCAAACCTATGAACATATTCCTTTGCATGCCAAACGGGCTTTTCAGATGTGATTAAATCACAGATCTTTAGATGGGACAGATCATCCTGAATGATCTGGGTGGGGCCTGAGTCCAGTGACGAGCGTCCTTATAGGTGATTTACAGAGAAGGAGAAAGCCCACGTGAGAGAAAGAGGCAGAGACTGGAGCTTTGCAGCCACAGGGTAAGGGAACATCTTCGAGCCGCCAGAAGCTAGGAGACACGAGTAGAGAGAGAGTCTCCCTCACAGCCGCCAGGGCTCCCAGAGTGCGGACACCCCGATTTCAGGCTCCTACCCTCCAGAGCAACGAGACAGGAAATTTCAGAACGGAAGCAAAGCCGCTTAGGTCATTGTCACGTGTCAGGCGGCCCTGGGGTCCCACCGCTCTCTGTCGGTCTCCTGTGTCCTTGCGGCCTCTTTCCTGCTCCTGCAGCGCTTCTGTGGAGCAGGCCGCCTCCCTCCTACCTCCCCGATGCCTCCTTCACCAGCAGGAACTCAGCACCCTGCACCCGCTGTGCTTTCCTCATCGGATCACCAGGCGCAACACAGAACGCCCCATTAAACTTGAATTTATAAGCTCCAAAGAAAGCGTGCAAGATTTAGGATGCATTAATACTAGAAAAGAAAAATCAGTCATTCGGGAGGCTGAGGTAGGAGGAGCGTTGTGAGTTCGAGGCCGGCTTGGGCTACAACGTGAGCGCAAGACCGGCCTGAGCGACATAGTGCGTACAACCCTATCATAAAAAAAGCTAGGGCCCGCAGTTTGGCTCAGTGGTTTAAGTGTCTGCCTGCAGGTGTGAGACTGTGAGTTCGATCCCTGGTGCCATACACACACACACACAAATAATAAATAAATAAATAAAACCAGTCATTAGTTATCCAAAATTGACATTTAATTGAAAGTCATGCTTTATTGGCTTCCCTGAGTCTGGCGAGTTGGTCAGTTTTCTGCTGTTGTAGTGTCTCGGACCGGGTGATTTAGAAAGCAGAGAAGCGTGTTTGTCACCGCCCTGGAGGCTGGGAAGTCCACCGTTAAGGCGCTGGTACCTGTGGCCCGTCTTCGCTGCGTCACAGCCTGCGCCCTGCAAGGTGACAGTGACAGTGAGCGTGTGCTCAAGTCTCCGTCCAGCCCGCGCCTTACAAAGCCACTGTCCCATCGCGGAGGCACCTGAGCTTCGGGGACACATTCAGACCACAGCATCCGTCAGTCCAGTCTCCTCACCTTTCTTAACCTGGAACCTCGGACTGGACCCTGCCTGACCACACCTCCTGGAGGGCGGCCTCTCCCCTCCCCTGGGCTCTGCCACGTGCTGGGCGCCCTCGGGACTCCGGCGGCCTTCACGGTTCCACACCCCAGCCTCGGGGCATAGACACGGGCCCTGCCTGTCCCACCGACGCTTCAGGGAAGGAAAGGGAAAACAGGGAAGGAAGAAGAGGAGGATGGGAATGCAAAGAGAAGAGGAGGAGGAGGAGGGATCTTAAGTCACTTTTTTATATTCTCCCTACGATAGAACGGTTTTCAAGTGAAGCAATGATCCATATGCAAAATTGGTAGCTGTTTGTCAGTCAACAAATTTGTGTGTGTGTGTGTGTGGGTGGGGGGCACAGGGAATCAAACTCACAACTTCGCGCCTGTCAGGCAGGCGCTTAAACTGCTGAGCCAAATTCCCTGCCCTGGTTTTTTGAGACAGAGTCGCGCTATGTAGCTCAGGCCAGCCTTGCTCACGTTGTAGCCCAAAGTGACCTTGAACTCACAACACTCCACCTACCTCAGCCTCCTGAGTGCTAGGATTAAAGGCATGCGCCACCACACCCAGCTTTCAGTCAACAAATTTAAAACACATTGCCTTGGTGATTTTTTTTTCTCTTTGAGACAGGTTTTTGGTGTGCGGTTCAAGCTGGCCTTGAACTTAACTTTGTAGCCCAGGCTGGCCTCAGTCTTACCACAGTCCTCCTGCCTCAGCCTGCCAAGTGCTGGGATTTTAGGTGTGCACCATCATGCCTTGCTTTTTTAAACCATTTATTTATTTATTTAAGTACCGGGAATCATGACCTCATGCTTGCCAGGCAGGTGCTAAGCTGCTGATCTATATCCCCAGCCCTTACATTGCCTTTTGAAGAATGTCTTAGGGTTAGACTTAGGGTTAGGGTCATGAGATTTTAAAAGATTTCAATGCTAGAAAAAGTAGAATTTGAGAGATGTTCAGTGGCTTTTTTTTTTTTTTAATCTCATCTTTTTTTGTTAAATCCCTTTCACCTCTCACATCATGTCTAGTCAGGGCACCTCTACGTACTAAACTCCAAATTACCTGTTCTCACAATAGTCTTTGTCCTGGCCTCAATCTTCTGATTTAAAAAAAAAAAAAAAGTTGGAGAGAGGAATTTCAGATCAGGCCTGATACAGTATTTGCTAAATACAGCAAAGAAATCAGTAATCCCCGCCCACGGTTGTTATCATTTTCTCGCTCTTCTTTTCCTGCCGGGCTGAGTTGCTCTGTTCTGTGGTCTGTAGTAGATTCTCCCGACCCTGGCTGCCCCAGGTGCCGTTCCTGTCCCCTGGGGATCTCGTTCTCGGCTGCTCTCTCTGGACAAAGGTTGTACCGCTGTTTCTGAGCACCGGATGAGGGCAGAGCTGAGGACCAGGTCTGTTTTCCCCGTGTCCATTTTCTGTCCGATGCAGGCACTTTCAACTTTGTCCCCCAGATTTTCTGCTCCCGGCCCCTCCTCCTGCCTGCTGCCTCCTCGCTCTCCAGCCTCAGTGTAATCCCAGATAATCCAGGGCCATCCTGGGGTAGAGCAGTACCAAGGGGCTCCGTGGCCTTCCGATGACCTACTTTGCCCTTTTGAATTAACCTGCAAAATTAATGCAGTTACAGGACAAAAATCAAACTCAAGTAGAGTTTTTGACCTCAAATAAATAACCAAATTAGAAACTCTAATTTAGGGAAATAGCTCAATTTCCTGAATACTGACTAATGATGTTCCTTAATTTACTGTCAAACCAACCATGACCATAAACTGAATCTTGATGGTGAGAGGGCACATTTCTAGTCCAATAAATCACAAGTTCAAGTCAGTCAGTTGAAGAGTAACATGCTCTTTCAGTTTTTATGGTCCTAGGAAGCAGTAAATGACAAGGACTAAATGACATGCAATAAAGCTGGTATCAGACTGGGAGAAAAATCCCACATATTAGGAGTTACATTATTGCCTTATCGACCTAATAAATCCATTTGTCTTTTGCATGGTTAACTATTTTCCCATCACAAGCAAGGTACAAAGTAATGTAATCTGAAGATCTGTCGCAGTCATTCCTAACATTCCTGCACGAATCATGCTGGTTCATGTGTTACAGTTTAGCAGATTGTGGCCTATGGTCAACACAAGGCAAAGTGATAAATGTGCACTTAGCTCGTGTGAAAGCCCATACCGGTTCGTTCTAGAACAGGGGAAGGATTTACAGTGATAAGGTAGTGGTACGCATGGGAATTCACTAGTGAAGGAATTGGAATGAGAGGCATAGACCCCAGATTGATCTAACAGAAGAATTAGAACTGCTAAATCAAGATGTGAACTAGAGTTAAGAAAAGTTTCACATTCATGCTAACTTTGATGCCAAGGTTCACCCAGGTTGTGTGGTTCATAGCATTTGGGGGCCCCTAAGCCCTGGGCAGCTTCTGCTATGGTATGGATAGAGTATTGACGCCCTCTCCTTTGCTGGAGGACTCTCTGGAATTCAGTGAGGTGATAAGTGACAGGAAGAGCTTATAAAAGTCTTGACAATTGTCTACACAGCAAAATAAAATAAAATACTGTTTATAAAAAGATCATTTTGACTGAGAACAGTGGCTCATGCCACTAATCCCAGCTACTTGGGAGGCTGAGACAGGAGAATCACAAGCTTGAGGCTAGCTTGGACAATTTAGCAAGACCCTGACTCAAAATAAATAAAAAGGATGGGGGATGTAGTTCAGGGATAGAGTACTTGCCTAGCATGCCCAAGGCCTTGGGTTTGACCTTCAGCACCAAATAAAAAAGAAAATAATTATTTTACCATTACTCTGTTTGAGGTATTACATAAGTGGCGAACATAAAGATGAAAACCTACCCAGGTTGCACCTTCAGTAAGGACACAGTGGGCACAAATGCTGGAGCCCTGAGGAGCATGAGTGGCTACTGGCATGGAGAAGAGGTGGAGTTAGAGATGGCCGTCCAGGCAGATTCTCCTTTCCTTGATTGGCCATCTCCCAGACTAGGGACTGCACCCAGGGAGGCCTGAAACCCCGCCCCTTTTCCTGTTATGGTAACTGGGTACCACCAGCCCTCGCCTCACTTCCGAATGAGGCTGCACTGGGAATCAGTCACGAGGAGAATCCTGGGAAAGATGAGAAAGTAAATCGTTTCCTGTTAGTCATACGAAGCATGGACTTTCCTTTGTAAGTATTACTTTGGTAATGGTTTGGGGGTGAAGGTGTCTCCAGAGGGTGCCTAAGAGGATTGTGAAATTAGTCCAGAGAGCTTCTTAGCTTTTTTGCCCAGCCCAGTACACACAAAAGGTGGTATTCTGAGATCATTTCTACCCAATAAGAGATTCAAGGAAGTGAGGATCATGTTTTCGTACACAAAGGGCCTTGAATTTATCTTAAAAAGTGAAAAAATTTGGAAAATGAACCCTACTTATAACCAGTCTGTTGTGACACCCCTCGAAGCGGGCAGCACCCTGCGGCCATGTGGGGAGAGTGGGTGATGCGCTTTTCCACAAGACCCCTGGGTCCGAAATCCAGCCCAGGTGACTCTTCCCACTCTGGAGTTCAGGCTCTCCACAGAGCTCTTCCCGTGCAAGGTAAGATTTCTGGGTAAAATGTATACATAGGTTATTTTTCTTCAAAAAGAAATGCCTGTCTGGCAAGTATGAGATCCTGAGTTCGATTCCTGGTACCCCCACCCCCGAAGAAAAGAAATGCCTAAACAGAGAATAAAACTTAAGTAATTTATGAGATGCTACCAAGGAAGTCCTGGAGCCCTGTTCCCAGCCCTAGGTCCTCGCGGCCACGGGTGGGCATCTTAGCATCTATGCAAGGACGAAGGCTGCAGCCACGCTCACCGCTGAGGCAGGAAGCCGGCACCAAGACCTTCCCTTAGCAGCTGAGGCCCAGGAGGGCTGACCCCGTGTGGAAGCGGCACTGGACACGCCACGCCCTTGGCCTAACTGAAGCTTGTGCCCTGGGCACTTTGTAAACAGGAAGGAGTCCCCTTTGAGAAATGGAAACCCATACAGAGCTATGAGATCTGATTTTATACTGCCCACATGGTCTGAGGACCGAAGCCCAGAAATGCGTGTAAAGATGGGGTCTGGGTAGGATAGACTCCATCAGAACCCTGACCGAAGTAAACCCAAAATCTTTTTGGAGACACCTTCATGTCTCAAAGCGTACGGGACATCTAGAGAAGCTGCGCGCCTTGCTAAAGGTCTGAGCTCAACTCAATGTTGCAGGAAGCGACCCATTCAGGGAGAATTAGGAGTCAGAAAATGGGTGAATCTGCAGCCCTGAGTAAAAATTAAAGTAAGAAACAATAAAATAAGATTAAAGTGAGTCAATACAGAGAGGAAAAGATTAGAAAAATGTAGCCTGAGTATACATAGTCTTACAAAGTCACCAACTTGTGGCGGAATGAGATGGAACTAGAGGACACAGGTTTGAAATTGTTTGATTGGCTGCTTGGAAGGGAATGATCGCAGGGGTGATGGAAACACAGTTGTGTGACTTTCACTGGATTATACTGAAAACCATCTGGTGGGTTTAGCTTAGCTCAGAAATATATAAAATTTTCGTTAGTTTCGAGTGGCTACATGGATAAATTTTTCCCACAGAAATGTTTTTCTAGTTCTTAGCTTTCTATTAACAAATGACACATTTTTAGGCTTTTCAATTTTTATTTTTATGGCTGCATGCTTGCAGTACATATTGACCACACTCCTCATGGGGGTTGGTGCTTGTAAGTAACACATCTTACTGATTTTTCCATTTTCTTCCCCACCCCCCAACTCTTGGTCTCGTTCCCTTTTGCAAAAGATCTATCTCCCTATTTCCTAGTGCCTATCTTTTATTTTGTTCTTTATTTATATCTTGGGTTTCTTATCTTAGACTAGAAACCCTGTGATATTTCAACCTTTAACATTATGGTCTCAGTGTGCATCTGTTTTCCTACAAATGACTCAAGTTCATCCTTCTTTATGGCAGAGTTGTACTTCCCTGTGAATAAATACCACATTTTCTTTGTCCATTTCTCTGTTTGTTTTTTGGTTTTTTTGTTTTTTTTGAGACAAGGTCTTGCTGCATAGTTTAAGCAGGCCTCTAACTCACTATGTAGCCCAGACTGGCCTTGAACTTGTGGCCCTTCTCCTGCCTCAGCTTGGATTATAGGCGTGGGCCACAATGCCTGGCCATTCATCTGTTGATGTCTATAAGCTGCTTCTAAGATTTAGCTATCATGAATTGTGCTGCTAGAATCATGGGTATCCATATATTGCTATAATATTATACTGAAATATGGAAAAAGGATCAAGAAATGAATATTTTCATTATCTAGAGACACTATTAGTATTTTGGCATTTTTTCCTTCCAGTTCCTTTTCCTATGCCGCACTGTTTCCTTATAAGCTAAACTTACACTGAAATACCATTTACTAGAATCTTTATTTTATAGTGTAACATTGTGTCATTTATATTTTCCCAAGTCCTTAAGATTTTTTACAAGTATAGTTTAAGTAGTTTTACATTATTACTTCATGAACATAGCATCTATTTCATAGTTTTTTTTTTCTTGTTTTTTGTTTTGTTTTGTTTTGTTTTTTTGAGACAGGATCTTCCTATGCAGTTCAGGTTGGCCTTAAGCTTACTTTGTAGCCCAGGCTGGTCTCGAACTTGCAATGATCCTCCTGCCTCAGCCCCCCAGTGTGGGGATTACAGGTGTGCCCCACCGTGCCCAGCTTTATTTCATAGTTCTAATTATTGTATATTGAAATTGCTTTATTTTTTTCATTGTTATGAAATAACAACTCTGCAATATATATGTGCATTACTCTTTGTTTAGGGGTTTATGTTCTTAGGCTCTTTCTATGATTTTTTTTTAGATCAAGGGACAAGGTTTGATCTTTACAATTCAGGAACTCAGATATATTTTACTTTAATTCAGCTAAATTCACTTAGTATCCACTACATGCAAAAGAAACTTTCCCCCATGCACTTAATATTGTGATTTTCTTTGGCAGCATCACATACAACTGGAAAATATATGTACATTAAAAAAAGCAGGTATGAAAAAAATCAGCATCAGAGTATTCAGCTGCCTTTTATGTTTAGCTTATAGGATCAAAGGTGGCAAAACTTTAATTTTCTGAGTTGATTGGCAAAACAAAGTTGATTGGTTGGGTGGAAGAGAAGGAGTGTTGGTTTATTTTATCTGATCTATAGGCTATTTCTGCACTAAACTAAAAAGAAGGATCAAATTGCAATCATTCCACACATGTTTTCTATTATAATCCTGTATTGATGGGACCTTTGGTGACTGCATTTGAAAACTATGGCCTTACCAAAATGGCTAATCAGGGCCAGGGATTTAGCTCAGTGGCACGAGTACCTGCCTGGCAAACTCGAAGTCGTGAGTTTGATCCCCAGTACCAAAAAAAAAAAACCCAAAAAACAAAAAAAAGCACTACAAAATGGCTAATCAGCCAAAAGCACACCTGCAGAGTATATCTGCAAGCTCTAGCTTTTCATTCCAGTTTTCCACTAAGGAAAACAACACCAACCCCGGCCTCAAACAAACCAATTGTACTCTATAGCAGGTATTGTCCTGAAAACTTAAAATTTTGAAAAACTTAAATTGAACCTAACTCAAGGCCAAGTCTGATTTCTCACTTGTCTTGTGCACATTGATA